>JACXSJ010000926.1:0-58317 GCA_014851325.1 Pentalonia nigronervosa | reverse complement strand
AGACTCACATGAGACTAATGTAATTTTAACAACAAAACCTACAGATAGCTGCTAATAATGTCTACTTTTAATTCCAATAAACAAATATTTGATAAGAAAAATAGTTTTTTTTTCTATAAATAAATTCCGGGAACTTTTTGATCCTACTACGTATAGTAAGCAAGTCTATGCCGGCAAGGTGCTATTCCGAAGTATTGAAGTTTTTACATACTTGCGTATGCAACTATATTTTAGTTTGAAATATTAAAATCTGGTTTTTAATTATGTCATCGTGTTTCACAAATTCTAACAATTCAAAACAAATATTTCGATACCGATTCGGTCAAAACCGTGCGAAATAGGTGGGCCAACTTCAGAACTTTGAAAGCTCGTATCTGAACTTTAGATAACTCGTGAATTCTGGAAACGCCCTCGCAAGTTCAATAAAATCAAAACGGAGCTTTCAACACCGATCTGGTCAAAATCTGGTGAAGTGAGTGGGTTACATGAAGTTATCCCACTCGCCATTGTAATTGGTAAAAGTGACTCGCATATTCTAGAAGTATACTTACAAATTCTCGCAGATTTTTAACACTATTTTCACATTGATATTTCTATTTTTTATGTCAGAAGTTTATTAACATCATTACAACAGTGTTTTACTAACTTAAGTATAATTACCATTGATGCAATTGCTTTTCATAAATTATGTTTAATACTTTAATAATTTAATATAATAAAATACAATATTTAAAAATAAAAGGTGTTAATTTTTTTTCTAATTATAGTATTTTGAATATAATAATAGTAAAAATTAAATATTGAAAAAGTGTAATGTTAGAAGCTGTGGGTGCCTCTACAGCAATGGGAGAGGTTTCATAATTGTAACACCAAAAATATTTGAACTCTAGTTGCGCCACTGGTTAGAATCTCTACTTTCCAGCAATAAATTCAAAAAAATACTATTTTTAAAATAATTTAAAATTTTTTTAATTTATGTTTATTAATTTCTTTTATTTTATGTGTACAACTGTAAAAAAAGTATGTAAAACTTGTTGGTTATTATTATTTTTTAAATAATTATAATCACAAATAGTTTTAAAGTAATAAGTTATTTTTTAATTAAAAATAAAGTTATTTGATTGCAATAAATTAATTGGCAGTTAATTTTTTTTTTAATTTGTATAGGGTTTGGGTTTCATTAAAAATTACTAAGCCAAGGGACAAATCATGAGCCAGACCGACACTGATTGGAATACCTGTCTTTTTGTGGGTATGACACAATTGAACATAAAAAACCATTTTTACGATACAAATGAACAAATTTGTCAATGCATCAAAAGATATATAGAAATACAAAAAAAACATATACAATTAAGCATAAAATACTCTGTGATGTTGCCATTTGCAATTTTGAACTATATTTAAAAAACATATTAATTTGTATTGTCCAGAAGTTTCAATAACATAACATTTATCTAAACCTGAGTTTATTATTGCTAAACATTTATTACAAGTAGGTACACCCCCATCTCAAAAGATTATCTTTTTTTCGTTCATCAATTAATTTATATTTGTATAAACTAATTAGTGCTAATTCTTTGCCTCTTCCTGATAAAATAATTTTTATTATATTTATGTCCATAGTAAAAAACTAAAAACTAAAACTTTTTTAACGCATTATGTGACTGAATTATTTCTGTAATCATTTTGGAACAGTTGTCAGTTACTTATCTTAACTTCAACATTTCCCCAGTGCTAAATATTTAAAACCTCGCGTCTAATAATGATCAGTATTACAGATGAACTAATACCTATTGCTACGAAACTATATAATTATTTATTAATCGATAACATTCTCAATAAAGCTGGGCTCAGCTCACTTTCATTGCTCATGTAAGTTTAGTATCATAATAATTGGTGTAGTAATACGTAAAAATAGCAAATTACAAAATTTCGGCAATATTGGGAAAAATATTCTATGTTCATTCGTATTGCTAAAAAAGTATATTATGCCCAATCGTGTAAATATCAATAGTGTTTTACCACTTTTTTTAGGACTATTAATTCATTTTGTCCAATATAAGATTCAGGTTTCCGTGAAGTCAAGTTACAATGTATATAATATTGAATGTATACTATATGCATGTTTTTCTATTGCGAAAATTGGTTCAACATAACTAATAAAACATAAACAAAAAAAAAACATTACTAATTCGAATTTAACATACATACATAAAAATATTTTAAAATAAAATAATAATATGTTAAAGGTATGCTTATAGATTGCACACAGGAAGAAGATTCAATTAAGACTGAATAACTTGTGAAGTACCTTGCATAAAAAAATAACATTTATTAAAAACATTAATATTAATATAATACATTTTATAGAAATAGATTTCAGACAAGTTATCTGTTTGTGAAAACATTAATAATTATGTATTTATGAACTGTATGCAATGTTTGTAGAATAAAATGTCTAATTGAAATCATTCAATATATATTAAAGGATAGTAAAATTTGTCTTGCTAAAACAGATGTTTAAAATGGCAACAATACTTAACATTTTGATTAACTGTATTACATTTTGAACAGTTTTTTTTCATCTAAATTCATTGACATTATTAGTCATTTAATATATAAACATACTATACATAGGCCAAAAATATAAACTCTTCATTTACATTTAAATTCAAACTTATCAAAAGACATTTTCAATAAGTGCATATTGGTTATTCATTTTAAATAATAGTTTTTTTTCATTAAAATGGAAATAAAAATCAATATAAAAATGAACAATTTATGTAAAAAAAAAACCTACAAAGACAATAATTAAATTCATTGGTTAGATACAACAATTCAGTTATCAATCAGACACATATAATACAAATTCTTAAATTGAATACCATGCATTTATGTGTGTATATATAGTAAAAATGATGTATGAAATAACTTTACTAATGCCACAAACACAAAATATTAACAAGTTGAAAAATAAATGTATAATTAATGTAGATAATTATTCAACAAAAATGTTAGCTTTGTTTAATTGAACATTCTTGTACACTGCACACTTAAATCTTTTATATAAATGATGTTAAGTATCCAGTACCGTTGAGATCATTAATGTTTACCTGTAAAAGATCAAAATAGATTAATTGATTAGAGCAATAGAACTATACCCTACATCAGATTTTCTGAGTAACAACTGTAATAGGAATACTATAGTTATTTTTACTAATATTACAAATTGTACTAAGATAAATTGTTTAAAATTTCAGTGTTACAATAATGGAGTATACAAATGTAATTTAATTTGTTTTTTATGTATACTTTAAATAAACTATTTAATCTTACCTAAAACTAATTAATTAGAAACCTTCTATTATAAACTGGTTTGAATAAGAGTTTGTAATAAGGCTCTCGGTTTGGTACGTGTATTGATATACACGTGTATACGTAGTCCGAACATTGTACAATAAAATGTAGGAATACCTGTGTATTTAATTACACGTGTTTTTAAAGTTCGTGTACACGTGTATTAAAAGTTCAGATACCCGTGTATTTAAAGTCCAGAAACTTGTATACATTTTTTTTTATTAATAATATTGCCATGTTATTTTGACGTGTGCTACACAATTTTCAAGTACCGAATTATTTTGTCTCTTATATTGTTTGTTATCGGCCGATAATTGACATTTACAGATAGACGAAGCCAGTACGGTAAGCTGGTCAAAATCTATAGTTAATATTTTTAACTTTAATTAAAAAAAAACGTAAAATTAACTTTATTTACCATATCATATTTACTTATTGTATATAATGTACAGATTGTAAATCTTCAATAAACGCCATTTAAAAAAAAAAACTTTTAATTTACGGAACGACGTCCTTGAAGCGACTTTAATGAGTATAATAGATATTTAATAGTGAAGATAACGACATTATTGCAAATTCGTAAATACGTTTTATTAATAAAACTTAAATTACGAGTTGAGTTTTCGTCAATTATTATTATTATTTCATATTTTTGTTTCTTTATCCTAAATTATTTATTCATAAGTCATCATAAGAAAAAATTCTCTACAATTAATTTTGAATAATTGTATTTATACTTTATAGTTTAAGGAATTATTTTTGTTATTATATTGTAATTTGTTATTAATAAAAAATATTCATTGAAAAATTAAATACGAAAACATTTATAATTTATATTATTATGTATGAATTTAATTTGTAATTTATTAAAAGAATTGGTTTGGTTTTGTCGTATTTATAAGTTATCTTTATAGTGCTTTACTGTCAAATATATTATAATACAATCATATAAATAAAACTCAAATTAATAATTATTATTAAAAAAAGTTTCAGATTTAAAAATTATATAAATTCGTGTTTACTTTTTATAAATGACAATGGGGAGGGGCACATGGAGCACGTGCCCCTGTTACCACCCATCCTTGTATCTACCACTGATCATAACATACAGACTTTCAATACACGAGTAAACGGACTTTAAATACACGTATACACGGACTCTAAATACACGTGTACACGTGTATTTTAATAACACGCACTTTAGTACCGTTTTCATAAGAACACGTACGAACGTGTTCTTAGTTACACGTGAAATAGTGACCCCTAGTTTATAATGAATATCTAAATATTATTGCTATTTTAAATGATTGATACAACATTTAAAAATAACAATCATTGATGTTTTAAATAATTTGATTCACAATAAAATGTTTAATATGTCCAAATATTATCATACTCAAAACAATACAATTTATTATCATATACCAAACACCGAGGGAATAAAAAAGAATAAACAATAATGTACCAGTTAACCTACAAAGCGTAATTTATGATGCTTTTATACTCTGTTCAGCGAGAGAACACACAGATTCTGCACATCCTCAACTGTGTCATCCTGCAACTGAAACAAATTTCCCAATGGCAGGATATCGTGTGAAGATGCGCAGAACTAATTTTTGTCGGTCCGTGACATGTTCTCTCACTGAACAGAGTATAGATAAAAAATATTGTCAACTGCATATGATATTATGCAACCAATTTTTGTTAAGACAATATATTTTTATTATTTTATTTTAATGGTCATACTTTAATGCTGAGCATTCTAAATTTATCAACTCTAATTATATTATGTATTTACTTTGGAGTTGTAGGTATAACGGAGATGTCGTCACAGCTGTCATCAATATCTGCAAACATCATATTAAGCCTAAAGTTTGCATCTTGATCACTTACTGAAGTGTTTGAATCCACCATAACCAAGTCAGAACTAAATTTAGGTAACTCTTCCATAAATTTTTTTAAAGATTCTTCTTGTTCTTTATTTTCTTTATATTGGCATTGCATTTCTTTCAAAATTCTACATTCTTCTTTTACTTCAGATAATTGTTTGTTAAATTGTTTTTTAACCAATTCCATTTCACATTTACCATTTTTCATATATGCATTTTTATTATTTAATTTCATCTCTAAATCAGCAATACGGGCATTTGATGCTTCTAACAGCGCAGATTTATTGTATAACATATTTTGAAGCTCTAATAAAATAATAACAAAAATATTTATTAACATAAGGAAAAATGGGCTTGCCCCCCCCCCCCAGGATTCATAATATATGATACATGGCTGCAAAAATAATAATATAAGTTTATCATCACAGTAAGAAACAATATAATACAATATTAAACATAAACAAATTAAAGACTATAATAATAAGAAATGATGGATCATCATTGGCCAGCCTTATCATACAGGTGATAGGTTGTTTTTAAAATAATTATTTGTGCAGAGAAGAATATAAAATTGGTATGAATTGCAAGTTAATCAAGCAGGGAATTTTAATTTTATAAGTGCAAAGAGAAAAGAGTAATTAACAATATCTAAAAGGAGCTTAATTCAGGAGCGGACTGGGAACAATCCAGTCTACTATTTCAAATAAAGTTAGAAACCTTTTTTTTTTCAAATATTAATGATGATAATATTATTATTTAAAACTTGAGTACCTACCTAGTGGGCATATTATAAATGTATACCAAATAAAATCTTAAAATATGATATAGGTACATTAAATAAATTTAATGAAATTTAGGCATATTGCCAAAAGCATAAAATAAATGATTATGGTTATATAAAATAAAAGTTATACAACTGTCAAATAAGACAAAACACACTAATTAAAATAATTTATTTCTAATAAACTGCAGAAAGTTAGAATAAATTATTAATATTATGATTATTAAACTATAAATTACTTTAAAGCATATTATGGTCCATATTTAAGACACTTTGTCATATTATAGCATTTATTTAGGTATTTTTTAGCGCTATCAAATTTTACCCCTGACGACTACCCCTATTTATAGGTAATAAATATTTCATGACACATACCGTTTATATTATGTTTGTATGATTCTTGGCTCAACATAGCATTGCTGGCATCATTTCTAAGAGCATTTACATGACAAACAACATCGCGCTGTTGAGATTGCATCTCACCCCTCATGACTAGTTCGCGTTGCAAATTTATCACTGTATTTTCTAGTTCTTTACTAATGTTAGCTGTTGCTTGCACAATAGTTAATTCACTTAAAGTGTTGAACAGCTCTGCTTTAGTCTCAGATAATTGCTTAACACAAAATAATGAACTCAACCTTCTATACAAAATCACATTTTTATTAAAACACTTACTTTAGTAACCTCGTCAGTCTTTACTTTCTCCCCATTATAAAGCTGTTCAAATGATAAGCATTTATTTTTAGCTTCTTTTGTTTCCTCTTGATATTTTAAACACTAAATCATAACAAGCAATTAATTATTTATTCAGTGCTACAGTAAATAATATAATAAAAATGTTCTGACTTCAGTTTGCCAATGTGATATTCTCTCTTTAAGGTCTTTAACTTGTTTTAATGAGTCTTGCCTCAATTTTTCAAACCCTAAAGTTGCATCTTCAATTTCAACCTGTAATGTTAAAACTTGATCTTTCTGTAACAAAAAAAAATAATACATAGTATATATTTTAATTAATTCTGTTATTCTCATGTTTTCTGCTAATATTTAACATTTGACTTACCAAAGCAGAATTGTGTTCATCAACGGCTCGACTACTTCTTGATTTACCTAAAAGTCTACGATTTCGTTCTGCATGAACTTCTCTACGGTTACGTTCAAATTGTAATTGTAATGTTAACAAAGCAATTTGGTCTTGCAATAATTTTACATCATCACTAGATAATGCTGTATGACGATGATTAAGAACTATTGCCGATGTGCGCACATATTTTTCGATTAAACATAAAGACTCATCTTCTTGACTATTAAAAATATTTTGTTGATTTTTAGCACCTACAATAAATGAATAAGATAGTTCTAATAGATGAACTAGATAAATTATAATCAAATTTATTAAAATAATTTCTAAACTTACTATTGTGTGCATCATTATTATAGGCAGGAAATATGCTATAAAATAAATGTTCATAAGGTAAAATATGTTCTGTTTGAGTGGAAACAGTCTGTACTTTAGTTATATTAATATCATTTTTTGATATTTTTTTCTGTAAAATAATTTGTTGATTATAAGTAATAATTTAGATGATTGATACCAGTTTTAATAAGCTTACTGGTAGTGAAGTAACATGACCATTACTAATATTTATAGCATCTCCATGATGATCCTCTTCAGTTTCTTCTTGTAATGGTGAAGTGCCAGAAGAAATACTACTCCCATTGGTTTTTTTAATTTCAGGACATGAATTTGCTCTTCGAACACTAAGTAATGAAAATTCAGGTCCTTTTTTAGGGCTGCTATCAGTACTTTGTCCTTAAGTAAAAATTCCATTTTAAATTATACACATAAAACAAAATTGTATAAATTTATTTAAAATGTGTAGTAAATAATAATATTTTGTTAATTATACCAGTAACATTTATAGTTTTTTCTGGAGTACATTGACTATGATATCGTCTCCGCGTTCGAACACTCATTACAAATTCTTTTAATGAAGTAGAATCAGGCATATGTAATCCTCCCTCATAAGTTTGACATGGTGACCCATTACTCTGTTGATCACATTCAATGATATCTTCGTCTCCAGTCTTTTAAATATTAATCTCTCGTTATTACTTAAAAATATTTAACAATATTAATAAAGTATTTAGTACGGTACTTGTGTTATTTCAGGACTATTTGGTAGTTGAATTTGAGCTGCAATGGGTTTTGATTCAGAACGCACATTATTTTCATCTTTACTAGAATCTAATATCTGAAAATATATATATATATATATATATTCCAAAATGTAAAAATAGAATTTAAAAAATCTTTATAATTTATTTGTAATAAATATAGTTTTGATCACATTTTTTTGATAGTTTGTCCTAATTCTACCTGATTACGTTCCATTATCATTCTGTCCACTCTACGAACAAGTGACTGTGATTGGATATCTTCGGAAGGAAAAATAAAACCTTCTTTTTTCAATGGTGAACTAGGCTGAGAATTTGGTGTTGATGAATTACGTCTAGATAAATTGTCTATGCCAAATGAATTCAATGCTCTGACTACAGTCGAGTTTATAGATGGCAACCTTGATTGTTGATATAAAACATCCTTTCAACATTGATATGAATAAGTCATAATACATATACTTTTCAGTTTTCAATATAAATGAAGCGATAGTAGGGAAAAAAATTGTTTGAAGATGTACAACCACCATATTGAATATAAGATGTATTTTTTTAAAGACTATATAATTTATTAAATTTATGTCAAAAACCGAATCAAAAAAAAATTAAAAATTAAAAATCAAACATACATGGTTAATACGGGCCAGTTATTGTACTCTATAATTTTTCTATATGTGAGAATATAACATTTTTATTTTATTAATTACTTGACATAAATTAAAAAAAAGTATTAATTGACATTCTCAAATTCTATAAAAAGTCTTTAGAAGTCTGAGAGATGATTGAGTTTTGCAAATTAACAATCGAAGAGAAGAGGATCAACATTTTAATTAGGATAATTAAAGTTTAAGTTGGGTATACTAAAAAAAAATTATTACATTGTATATAAAAAGAGTTTTTAAATTATAATAATTTAATTTAATAATCAAGATAATGAAAACTAAAAAACAAATTGAAAGAATCTAATCTGGTTCACAAATTCTTATACTTTGAAATTTATTTTGATAATTGATTATTGACAGTCAAGACCAGCAAGTAACAACTTCATAGTTTGAAACACTAAAATCTGTGTTACCATACATAAACATATAAATGTACAAATATAAACCTCCGGAAAAAACTTCTAAACTAATTCATAGTTAAAATATTTAAGAGTTATCTGAAAATTCAAGTGTTATGTTATTACAAAATATAAAAAAAAAATGTTTAATAATGGCAAATGGGTAATTGAGTAAAAAAAAAACCTTATTTTATTTCCAAGGGTATTTTTAGGAGTACTAATGATCAAGGTAAAGCCTCATCTGCTGTAGAATTTTACAATATTACTTTCCAAAATTATTTATTTGCTTTTTGGGATACTAAGATATATCTTTTTGATTATTTTAATATTTTTTTAACGATAAAATTTCAGTTGGCAAAGGTTTTTGATTCTGAGCAATAAATATACTGATTTTACAATGATGAGGATTTTTTTTTTGTCAGAAGTCACTTTTTATACTAGAATAAATGTTACAATTTTCAACTTCAATATCTATTTTGGTAGAAAATTAAATCTACAGATCAGTTCACGAGAGAATAATCAGTTTTCACACATCACAAACTAATGACTTTGATGAGGCCGTGCTCCATTTCTCCCTCTAAACGACTTAAGCAATAGACATCTCTCGAGTCGAATATTACAAACTTGTGACAAACCGATTCCCTTTCTTTTCAAGTTCACGTGAGCCTAAAAGCAGAGGGTGCCGACACTGCAGTCAAGAGTGACTATGGTCAGGAGAATAGAGCATGTTTCAACACTGACATAAATTGGTCAGTAGACTGATTATTCTCTCATAAAATGTAATTGGTATTTGAAGGAAAAGAGCAAAGTAAAAAATTTTCAGCACTTTTTTTAATAATTGAAAAAATCAAAAAAAAAAGTTATGAAATTTTTGCCATTTGCATGAGTTATACATATGCAAACGAGTTATCAATAAATTTAAATTTAACACATGCATTAGAGGAACTTTGGGTTACTCAATGACAAGATACACCCAACACCTACAGAACAGCAAACAATTACCTACTTTCCCTCATTTTTTACTATGATGATTTGAATTAAATTTACAACTTTTACCATAAACTTAGTCACTGTAGTATAGGTTGTAGGAATCTTAAGAAAATCTTTAATGGTTTATAGTAACTTTAAAAGAGTATAAATATGAGATGAACGTGAATATATTAAGTTTTTATTTTAGAGATTTAATTTGCTGTTATTAATAATTGTAAGATGGGATTTATAATTATAATAAAGCAAATATATAACGCAGCATTTAAAAAAAAATTTAGTTTATAGTTGAATATTAGATCTAAGTATTACATAAAAATGAATAGACATATATTCTTTATTAGAAACTAATAAAATAAACAAAAACATTTTTTTAATTTAAATTTAATAGATATTTAGTATTTTAAGAAAAGGAAGTTAAAAGGAGTAATAAATTTGACAAAAAAATAAATATTAGAAAAGATTATAAGTATTTTAATTTAAAACCGATTATCATGCTTAACCCGGCGTTAGTCGCACTAGTGTATATTACGTAGTTAGTCGCACCGCAGTCTTTTCGACCGCGTTATAATTTTCAAGTAAATAATTATAAAAAAACGTTGTTTTATAGGTATATGTTTAGTAATTTTATTGAAACAAATCAATTTTCAAATAACTTTAATAACTTATGGTTTTATTTATAAAAAAAAAAATCGAAACTGAAAGTTACCTACTTCCTTATACATAAATTGTACTATGTATGTATGGTTATTTAAATGAATAAATGAAATAAATAATAATAATATAAATAAATGAAAAATATAATAATTTTATTAATATTCTGAAGTATCTGATGAAAATTATTTCTACCTTCATAATCAGTCTGGCAATGTTAGTCGTAATAATAACCTAACCGGCAATGTTAATTGTAATAATAAAGATAATAACATCATTAGTCGCGATTTGGTCGAAATGACCGCAATTTATGATATCTCACTTTAATTTATATATACGGAATTAAATGTACTTAGAATATTATTATATTATTTTTAATAACATTATTAAAAGGTATACTGAGTATCAATGGTTGAAATATAAAATATAAATGTTTTATTAAGCATGTAAAAAAGTGCGATCATTTTGACCATAGCGCGATTAACGCCGGGTTACAGAATACTAAACTAATTTTTAGATATATTTTATTGATTAAGTCAAATAATGATGTAAAAACTATTAAAATATATTATATTATAAATAAATACATTAATTCTAATATATAGAACAAATAATTTTAAAAATATTTACCCTGATTGGAGTTGTTTCTGGTGTGGCTTCTACAGCTGCTTCTGGAGGTGAATGTTCATTATGGTTGAAAATCAATGGTTTATAGTAATTCTGAAATATAATAATTGAAGTTATAAATTTGTTTTTGATATTTGTTAATACATATTAGCTATTATACGTCGATTTTACCTGTAAATTTGGAGTAGTGGGAATAGATTTAACAGTATCTTTATGAAATTCTCCACAATATAACATTGGACTCCATAATTCCTTTTCTCTGATACTATTAACACTAACAATATCTCCAGTTGCTCCAATACTTGATTTTAAAATTTCTAAACATATTTCAGACAAGTTGAAAATTAATTGACTTTATCACATATAATTTAATCAACATATTCATTATAAACAGGAATTATTATAATAAACAGATTTTAATTTCACAAACATCCCACAGTTACTAGATTTTTCAATAAGCAAATTATTTAATTGAATTATTATTCCTAATTACTTTTATTATGGTTTATATTTCAACAAACTAAATTTTAGGCTTAGAGTAAGATAAGCTAGTAAATATTAGTAGTTGATTATTTTTTGATTGTACTAATTCAATATTATATTAACTCCAATTCTTTTCATAGTCCTTATTTACAAATAATAATAATAATATAAGATTTTACTACTATGTCAAATAGCCATAAATTAAACAGCAGTTAAAAACAATTCTATCGTTAAATATCATGGTAATTTGAATCATATATTACCAAGAGCTGATGAAAAATTTGACCCTGCATTTGTCCAAGTCGAAGGATTTTGATAATTTCTATCCCCATTTTCTAATAGAGTATATCTTGTACATTCCATAACAACATCATGTTGCTCCATTTTTTTCCATCTATAAAATAATAATATTTCAAACAAATTAAAGTAAGAAATAAAAATAAATACATTTTAACAAATTAATAATTGTTTTATTAATTATGAATTAAAACTGACACTTAGTGAATTATATTTTGAGAAATTGCATAATGTAATCAAGATAGTTATAATATAATGTAAAATATATACTATACCTATGTACTGATGTTTCCACATCTTTGCTGCTCACAATTAAGCCTGGATGCATACGCATTGTTTCTACCATTGGCTAAATAAAAAAATTGATGGTTTTAAATACATATAACATAATTCATAAATATTTCTTACTTTAATTGTATGAGTGAAAACTAAATGGTTATCAGGTGTGCTATATTGTTGCTTTAAATATAACACAAATGAACATGGATACATACTATATAGCTGAACAAATAAAACGTATAATGATATTTGAAGATGGAATAAATGGATTTCCGGAACTTTGTTTTTTTGAGAAGTATTCCAAGCCGCTAAACGACTTAAGTTTAAAAAATATATTTAATTATTTACAAATTTAAGTAAATAAAATAATGATACATACCTAAATCCTTCAAAAATATCAGGTAGAAATGAAGAAATAAGTGCAGGAATAACAGTCAAAAGAACATTAAGAGCAAGTAAAGCACTAGTAATAGTAATTACATCATTTTCGGACTGGAAAAAAAACATTTATTAACAAATAAAATATATTTTATATATAATTCATACCTTTAAAAGTTTTATTAATTCCTTGAGTAAATGATGGTTTGTAATTTTAATCAACCATGTTGGTTGTCTTTTTACTACATGACCTAGTAATGTAAGTGCTTGAAGTCGATTTGAACTTCGTAAGCCATCAACTAGCCTAAATACATTATACATTAAAATTATATTTTTTAATCTATGATGCTATGGTTAATGAAAATATTTACCTATCAAAAAGATACTTATCGTGTGGTTCCCTGACAGCCACTAATACTTCTACAGCTCTTTGTGAATTAGTTGACATAAAATAATCATACATTCCATTTAATAGCCATGGTTCTTTTACTGTTTATTAAAATATTATTACTAATCTATAATTCATACTTAAATTGTTTAAGGTAAATAAAAATTTTTTACCAATATTAAATTGATCATGAAATTTGTGTTTTACAACTTCTACTTCTTGTGGATTGTTGGATTCTAATGATGTGAACAGTTCCATTACCTCCATAGCAATCATTTTTTCTACTGAACATTCTACGTTAATTATACTTTATCTAAAATACAATTAAAACTTAAAATTATTATACAAGTTTGACCAATAAGTTAAATAATTATATAAAAAACATACACAATAGCTGTCAACCAACTTCTAATACAAAATTCTAAAATAACATATCTGATGATTCAACTTGAAATTTATAAAGAAGTATTAACAAATATGCAAATTTCAAAAAAACATTTTATTTCTAATCCATTTTATATACTGTCATCTAATGTCATATTACTTAACTCATTTATATCAATTAATCATTTGTTCTGAAAAATAATTTATTTAAAAATTTGTCAATCCACTACCACATTTTTTTAATAACAAATTGCTATACTTTAAATTCATAATATCTAACTAGTTTGTAAGACTTATATAAAACAATAATAACTATGATAACACTTATTATAGTAGTAATACTACTTTGGTAATATATAACTATAGTAACTTCCATAAATTATGTGTTCAAAAACATATCTCTCAATTATATAAAAAAATCTTTCCACAGTACCGAATAATAATCACATATTATATTAGTTATGAATTCATCTATTTGGCAATTATCTTGTAAATAATAATGATAGTAAATAAATATTAATATAAAAACGGAATCGGTTTAATGATTTCTGTTCGAATTTAACAGCAGAACGCCGAGGCAAATCAAGACTCATCCGTGGTCTATCATTACAACTCACCATATTATTAATTCGAATTCGTAGTGAACGTTACGAATGTATGTGTATATATATATATATATATATATATATATATATGTATTCTACGAGCAGAACTAGCAGAATAATATGATCGGTTCAACGGTGTTCTCCTGTGTACCCCGAAGTGAATAAAATTTCGCCAATAGGTCGTGAGCTTAGATCGCACTCGTGAAACTAAAAATGGTGAAGACAAAAATGACTGAAAAACGATGAAATAAGGACTTCATGGTCTCCTCCGATCGGTCGTTCATCATTGTACACTAGTCCGGTGCAATTAACTACAATAGATCAGAACATACGTGCAAACTACAAATCTACAAAATTAAATACACCTATATAACATACACCTTACAAACATATTATATATTATGTAAGAAAAATAATATCTATAATATGTTAAATTTAATAATTAATAATATATTAAATGGTGATAACGAACACAATGCATCCAACCGAAGTCGATCAGATGTTTAGCTGTTTCAAGGTCGGCTATCGCCTACTGGAGGTGAGGGACTGTATTTCGTGTACCACAATATTATTCGTTCCAATAGACATTTGTCCCAAAAAATATTGTTCCAATTAATATTCATTGGAGCAAAATATGTAATTTGAACAGGAGTACATTGAAACAAAAGTTTTTGTAGTATACTATGTTATCCAGTTGGAACAAACACGAAACTATCATTGCCGTAGTGGCGTGGTGATCGGTGTTTAATGATATAGCCAGCCGTATAAATTTACGGCTGTGACTTTTGGGTGCCGGGCATAGGCGCAATTAAGGAGGTGTTTTGGGGGTGCCCAAACTCTAATTAAGTACTTCCAGGCCTCTGTTATAAAACACCAAAAATAATGTTAGAAAGGAACGGTATCTTTTTTATTTTATATTTTTATTAAAAAAAATAATTGAAAAGATGCTTTTCCTAACAAGTTTGAGTTAAAATTCCAATAAGTTCTACAACATATGAACGCAGTTTTTCAAGTATGCTACAGATTAAAAATTGGTTGAGTACAAGTATGTTAAAGCAATGATTTACTGACTTGTTCGTTTTAAATACTGAAAGGCGTATTACAAAATGCAAATATCATAAAAAAACAAAATCAGTGTGGGGTATTGAAATAGGTATACATAATTTTAGCACCTCCCCCCGCCTAATGCAGGTCTAGTTACGTCTAATATGGTGCCAGATGGGTACCTCCGGGGCGGCGAGGCCAGGTTTTGAGTAGTGAGTACATTTGTATTCACATTTCACACACTGCTACATACGAACAACATTTTTTAAAAACGATTTTAATCAAAAGTACTGACAATTAAGTCAAAGTACCTAGCCGGTGGGTGATTTTCTTCAAAATTGCGCCAGAGTCTGAAAATAATTACTTATAGAAAACGGAGATTTTTACGCAAAACCAGTATTCGATGAAATCGATTATTTTTTTGGTGTAACTGAAAAAAATAACCATAGATGGGTAATTGCAATTTTCACCAAATGTTTATATTAACATTTTCTATACACCATTCAATTTCCAAAATATTTTGACTTTTTTGAATTATTTATAGGCATAAGAAAATGTCGATATTTTGTGATTTTTTTTTAATTATTGTTGATAAAAAAATATTTGCATTGTCAAAAAACTTGAAAATTTAATACAAGATTTCTTGTAAATGTTGGTTAATGAAAATTAAAAAAAAAAAGTTGAGCATAAATCCCTAATAATTTTTTATAAGCGTCTGAGGTTAACATTTTGACAAAATCCATCAAATTTACGAACATTTTCAAATTTTGAGTTAGAAATTCATCAAAAATATTCATTTAATCTTTTTCTATATATGGTATAATTTTAAAAATATTTTAACTTTTTTTGAGTTTAATAGGCATACAAAATTTTTCATTTTTAATCAATAAAAAAATGTTGCTGGATCAAAAGACTTGAAAATATGACTCAAGGTTTCTCATATGTTGTTATAATAGCATTATAGAAATTCAAAAATATTAAAGATATAGCACGATTTATTTTTATTATATATATATAATATTTTTCAGAATTTATTGGCAAGCTTCAACAAAAAAAGATAATTTTTGACACGTAACGTCAAAAAAATTTGTAACCCCTAACCTGCATTAATTCAATGTGATAATAATACAACAAGTAGTCCTTCTAGCAACTAGCAAGCAACAACATTTCAAACCACACGAAATCGAAGTCATATCCTCCAATGATGTATTCATATCCATTAGAAATGACATTTTCTCGTCATGGTAACACTACTGAAATCCGTCCCACTACCGTAACCAACAAACTAATATCCATAAAAAGCTCAGTCAAGTAGTATACATCACCTCTGCCGAACAATGCTATCACTTATCCATATTTATTCAATATCTTGACTCATTTATTAAACAGCTCAAATCTAGATTTATAGTCCATAAAACTATTTTAAATGGCTTTCAATCAGAGCTAGTTTTAAGAGGGCACCAGCGGGCAATTGTCTTGGGGTGGCACACTTTGGGGGCGGAAAAATTTCTCAGATAAAATGAACGAACAATTCAATTTTTCTCTGCAAAGAGAACTTTTAATTTTCAAATTTTAGATACAAAAATACAATTTTTTTATAAATTTCTAACAAAACAATTTCCAATTTTTTTTTTATTTTTATTTTTATTTTTACCCAATTATTTTTGAAATTCTAACTTCAGACATTCATTAAAAACTATTGTGAATTAACGTTCGTATATGTTTTGTTAATTACACTAGGTAATAACAACTTATGAGGAACCTTGTATTATATTTTCAAATTTAAAAAAGTTTAGACACCACTGTACTATGGTATTAAAAAAAATATATTAAAAATGGGTGCTATAAATTTTAAGCTCGGGGGCGTAATATTTTTAAATACGGCCCTACTTTCAATCTCTTTCATATTCAAAAGTAAAAGATGATTATATAAAATTAGTTGATACATACAAAGAAGAATCGTTTCATCCACATCAGTTTTAATTGGAGAGTTCAAATTATGGCAAAGTAAATTTAAAAAACATGAGTGACAAGCCAAATAAAAGAATTGATGCATTGAGTTTACACAATAAAGATATATATCCTAGTATATTCTTGTATAATTATTTCAAATTCTAGCAATAATCCCAGTATCGACTTATTCGACTGCGTCAAATGAAAGAACATTTTCGAAATTGAAATTAATAAAAACGTACTTACATAATACTATTTCTGAAGTAAGATTAACATTTTATTCAAAAAAATATTTATTTATTTTTGTAAAATTTATTTCTCTTTTTTTTTAGAATAAACTTAAACGATTGGATTTATAATGGGTATCAGTGTTAGTAGGGCAGGGCACTGGGAGCAAAAATATGTCTAGCTACAGCGATATAGATTTTTTTGGTTGTATTTATGAAAAAAATATTATTATAACAACAATATAATATTGTAGAGTTCACATTATGTACTTTGATATTTTTGTTTTTTTGTTTTTTTAGTAAACGCATATACATGGTGATATAATTGCTATGAAATGATCTGTAATCGGTATAGAATTGTTCGTTAATGTTTATAAATTTACCACATTCAATATTTTAAACTGGACTCAATTTATTATTTTCTATTTTTTTAAGTGGGACTTGATTTATCTTTAAATAATAAAATGGGACACAATGTTTCAATTTACCAAATCCGGATTTATCATTGAATTCGAGTTTCAATGACACGTTGCCATTACAATGACTACTGAGAGACTATAGAATAATGGGCAGCTGGCGTAAACTTATACATACTTACTCTCGAAATCTAGCTACTAGATTAATTAACTTAGGTATAACTTAATTATAGATATAAAAGCTACTAAACAGGCATAATTTACAGAGCGAGTTCCCTAGGTTTTAATTAAATACAACTTCTTTTTTTTTATTTAAATTATTTACCATATTATTTATTATTTTTTTATTTTGATTTCAAGAAAATATGCTTTATTATTTTGATTTTTTTTTAGTGCATAATATATTACTAAGCACATTTTAACATTTTATAGAACATATAGGTATTTCAATTTTTCAATGAATTAAAATCTACCTTTTAATAATTAATAAACACTAATTAATATATATGAATCCTAATTAGTAATTACAATCCATATTTCTGGAATGAATTTTCAATTCAAATATTGTTTGTGCAAAATTTAAGCAAAATTGCAAAACACCATTGTTCTAGAATCTTCTAAGGATTTGAATTCACAGCTTGAAAAATAATTATTATACTGAGTTGTCAAAATATTTGATTACGTTAAAAATGTGTGTAAAATAATCAAATCAATAATGATCTTCCTCTTTTCAATGTTAAACTGATAATCAGTATTAGTATTATTCTTTTCTAAGATATGAAAAAATAGATAAATTTGGAAAAAAACAATGTTTTGTTGTTTTTTATTTGTGGAAATGGGTAGAATAACATCGTATGAAAATAAGCTCCACTTGAAATTAACTAGCCATAAACCTATAAGGGGCCATAAACCATATTAGTATCAGGTATATGACTAAATCAAAAATGCAGTTCAAATGTTTTTTCCGTGCATTTATTTTCTGTGTGAATAAACATTTTGTTCCAAATGTTTTGTATAATAAATTCTGCGAAACAAATAAATTATGGAATAAACGTGAACAAAGGTTATTATGTGAAAAGATATATATAATTTGAAGAAATATTTTAAGGAAAAAATTCTTCATTCATTTTATTGGAACAAATGCCATTTATTTGTCAATTGTCATTGTTCATTCAACAATTAATATGCATTGAAACATAATATAGAAATAAGGACAAAGCACGATATAGAAGATACTTAATCGAATTATCTTCTATACCGTGGACAAAGGTAAAATTTGGAAATTAATGTCATTGGAATAAGTTGACTTAGAAAAAAAATTTGTGGAACAAAAGGTTAGATATCTTGGAGGTATACACTATTTACGTGGCACTGATAACAAAGATTGAAGAAGGAAAAACTATAAAATAAATCAAACATTCTTTCGAAGGCCATAATAAAACATTAATCATAATAATATTGTTGTTATATTTAATATTATTGTTTGTTCGATTTCTTGACTAATATCTCTTTCGATTGTTACGTGGTAAACCGTGGGCAATAATTATTTATCATACGTGTTTGTGTTAATTATTATTACTTTTATTAGTTGTTATGGAAATTGAAATTTCTTAAAAATACTAAATTCGAAACAATTTGAAAAGGAATAAGAATAACTACATTATTTAAGTGTTTGAAAACAATAAACATCAAAGTAAAATGGTTTACGTATCTCAAAGTGAGTAAGGTTTTCATAATTAACTCTCTGTCACTTATCTAATAATATTTATGTTTTGAATAATAGATATCTACTGAAATTTCTATAAATTACAAATTTAGTCATAAAAATAATATTGTGTAATATATGATCATTGCTAATTAAGTTTAAAGTATTGCTTATACTCGATAAAATATACAGTATAGTACCTTCAATTAAATTTATGGACAATTTTTCTTATTTTCATAAAATAGTAATTCATTTGATTATCAATATTGATGTGCGTTATTATTTTGGGTATTCAACCTTCAAATAATTTTTTAAAAATTTCATTTCTATTAAATATATAATATATAATAGATGTTGAATTATGGTAAGGGGAAAGTTTTCATTAAGTATTAATCTATAGTATAACCTACCTAATACCTTAATTAGATGTACTATTAAGTGTTTATTAGAAGTATAAATCATTAATCTCTTTAATAATACTCTATTTTTACATTTCAGGTGGAAATTTACGTGAAACTGTTCCCATAAAGAAAAAAATTGTTGATTCATTTTGGGGTGTTATAAACTTTGTTTCATTTTTGTAAGTATTTCAATAGTTGATCATCAATGATAATTATAACTCCTTATGCATTAAAGCTTTATGTATCAATTTATAATAGCTTATTCAAAATATTAATTATTATAATCCGCATGTGTGAAGAGCAAAAGTCGTCTAACTGCTCTTAATGCACACAGAGTATATAACAGATATCTTGTTTATTTTAGTATTTGTATAAAGCAAATATAAAAATATGACATCATTAATCACTTTTTCAGTGTTCAAAGTTTAGTAAGGCCTAACTCAACTAGATGGGGTAATCAATATTCAGTTACTTACAGGCGTCCTGGTACTTCAAGTGGGTAAGAACAGTTATTTAAATTTTATTTTATTAAAAGATTTCAAAATTAATTTCTATTTGTCTCAACATATTAATTTATTTATCAATATACCAACATCATTTATATTTTTATAGGACTGTGAGACCTCAACGACGTTTTGGTGGATTTGGTCCTAGTACATCTGCACCAGCTCCTCCATCAACATGTAGTAGCTGTATGGGATAAATGTTTATTAACCTATTATATTATTAAGGTTTCACTTAATTTCATCACAATTAATAAATTAACAGTTAAAAATAATCTAGTCTTAAATTAAAGAAAAATTTATTATTGAACATTAAGTAATATTTTATTCAAATATAACTATCATCAAAAAATGATAATTAATATGTAAAATGATTTATTTAAAAAAAAGTATCTTTAAATATAATTTTATGATTATTTGCATTCAAATAATATTCGACCAATAATTTAAGTTAAGAAATAAAAAAAAATGTACCTAACCATAATATTACACCTATCTCTACCTGTATATTTTATCACTTATTTATTTGACAATTGACAAGTATTTGCTTAAATATATACATTATTAATTAATCACAAAAAATTATATTATTATTATTATTATTAGAACTTAACTCAGAATTCAAAAGTATAGGTGTTTCACGAGGAGCCAGGGTGATCAGCTTCAATTTGATCTCAAGTGAAATTTATTCCAGAAATGATGAGTAGTATACTAATGTCACAGAATGAATTAAATTTAATTTAAACTATTCTGTGGTCTCAATATGATCTAGCAAAGGTGTTTTGTTAATTAATATAACTTCCCTGGTTATTGGTAAATACAGTGGTTTATTAAAAGGTCCCATGGACTATGTAATTAGTAATAAGAATGTAGGTCACATTACTTAGGATAATTATGCCCCCTTCAAAATTAAATACAACAAAAATAATCTATTAAATTTAAAAAGTATTAATTAAACTCACCAACATTTTATAATTATATACATATACAGAAACAAAATATTATTTTACAATAATTACTATTTATGTAAAGATTAAAAACATGACTGAAATATTATACCAAAATATTAATAAAACACTTGAAAAAAATGTATGTTATATTTAAATTATATAACCAAAATACCGTGTTGGCAATGGAGTGCAATGTGTGGAATTATAGTCTTTCATATAATAATCAGCCTAAAAATAAAAAAAAAATATGAATTAAATAACCTCGAAATATACTTTTGAATTATTTAAGCAAAGGCTATGAAAATGATAACTCACCAAGTACAATAGCATTTTTATTTTTTCTTGATCTTTCCAACCATCACCAAGATTTAATGGATAATGTTTACTGGATGATGGAAATAGTTTTGATTGAGTGTTCAAATCAACATCATATTGCAAATATACTTGATCTAAAAAATGTATAAACATTCAGGCATACTTCTAATAAAATAATCCATCAACAAATTCTTATTTTCTTATTATATTTTTTATTTTATAATTTTAAAATTAATTATTCATATTCACAACATTTTAAATTGAGTAATTTAAAAATATATTAAATGCTACTCAGGAATTTCTTATTACATACTTTGTTGTTCGCCGGATGTGGATAGCCACACCCAAAGAGCTGATCTAGATTCATCGGAAAAGAGTTTTGGAAATCTATTTTCTAATAATAATTCTAGCAGATAGTTTGCTCGATTTGTAGCTACATTTTGAGGACTTAAAATAATGAAACATAAATTAAGATCATAGGCATAAAGTAATAGTGTATGCATTACTCAAGTGCAATGATTTCATCACTGGATCGTCGAATCAGTAAAACTGGCCCTGGATATTTAACTAAATTTTCAGCCACATTTAAGTCTGTAAATTCTTTTACAGTAAACTCTACTAGTTTCTCAGCAAAGCTAGGCATCCGTGGAATAGCTAATGGTGTTAGATCATCGAACGTGGCATCTAGAATCTAAATATAAGCTAATATATTAAATATTTTTAAGCATTTAAACTATTAACATTTACCACAGCATGAACATCAGGGAACTTTTTGGCTAAATAGGTAGAAGCAAAACCACCAATACTCCAACCGTATAGTATTATATTTGCAGGACTAAATTTTAAATGCCTTATAGCAAATTCTATTACAGTTTCAGCAGCATTTTGTTCTTGTTCTATATATGGCACACCCTGTTATTAAATAAAGAATGATAAATAATACATAAATAATTTTTTAATATATATATTTACAGTGCTATATCCAAATCCAGGATGATTCCATCCCAAGACAGAATGATGAGTTTCAATAGCAGAGCTCATAATTCCTGTTTCATAGAATCCAGCATTTCCTTCAGTACAAATAATTAATTTTGGATTCAAAGAATTAATATTTGAGTGTCTAGAATAAATGTGTAAGATTAGCATACTACAACCATACAATATTTCAATTTCATAGTTACTGAGTTAATATATATTATAACAATAATAGTTATAATTAACCTTTTGTCTATGAACATTGAGTCTACAAAATTTCCATCAATAGTTTTTAATTTATATCGTACGCCTCCAAATGAAGTAATTAAAGCTCGTCTTCCTTTCTGTAAGTTCTGATCCACTGTAGTAAAATTAAGGAATAAAAAATAAATTCAAATAGATTATACTTGTATATCGTTGTTACAAAATAACCTTACTTAAATAGAATAAAAGTGATGTAGAACCAGGATAAATTAATGATATTCCAAAAGTATGCACTGCTATAAACCCAATGAGACGAGTAGGACTACTCAGAAGTTTTAATGACATCTTAAAATTATTGCTTGTTAAATTTGATTTGTAATTTTCTCTAAAGATAAATGGTTCAACAATTATTTCATTAATACAGTAAAATATTTAAATACATACTCTTCAGCAGGATTCCATGAAAAGTCTATAGGCCATGCTGAAAAATCAAAATCATAGCTGTGCAGTTTTTTCTAATAAAAAAAAAAAAATAAAAAATAGTAATTTGAGTTAAAATAAAATAATATTTAACAAAATATTCTTGTTATACTTTATTATCATTCGAATAATCCAATTTAGCATTAAGAAGATCTTTATGAAAAGCTTTATACTTTGGATTTATAGCTCTTCCATAACTTCTCAAAATAAATGTTGTCATCAAAGTTATTCCTAATATTGATCCACGAAAAAATAGTTTGTTTACAAATTCTGGACTTAATAGCCATTTACCATATATATATAATAATGCAGGGGAAAGGTAAGTGGCTACTTGTGAAACAATGTATGTCTGAAAAAGAAAGAAATAGTTATAGTATAGTTATGTTATAAATTATAACATTAGTTCAATTGAAAATGTCTATATTCAAACACCTTCTAAATATTAATCTGTTTTTATAAGCTATAATAAATTGTATTGTATTAAGACTCATTTTATGAAAAATAATAAAATTTCAGAAGGTAATTGAATACCAAAATATCTCTCTTACCTATACTAAAGATAAATGGCAAAACCTTTACAAGTACTGAATCAACTATCGTTTTTTGATACCACTATGTTACTCTTAGTGAGTTCACTGTTCATTTCCAATTTCTATCGTCTATATTCAAACCATTACTGTGTTTACTACTTTCACTATTATCAGTCTTATACATACACAAATGTAATCCATGAACAAATATGTGTATTTGATATACATAAACAGTAGCACCAAAGTCCAAAAAAAATATTTAAAAAGATCACAAGTATCTAAATATTGATCCCAATGGTGTACCGGGGGGAAGATATAGTGAATATATAAGCCTTATATGTTATTGTATATCATATAATACATTTAAAGGCATAATATACTATATTATGACTTTAAATGTACTGTATATAATAAACAATTATTGCATTAGTAATTAACACACATTTACTTATTTGATTATTACATAACTATGATCCATTAAAATTAGAATTGTAATATGACAAATTTAAAAAGCACTAGGTAATGTAATAATGTTAAACAAAAATAAAATAAATTACATGTTTTATACATACAGTCATTAATATTCTGTCTGCTATTTTTTCTTGCCATAATTGAACATAGTCCTGTAACAAAATTTTAAAATTAAATATTAAAACGTTTAAAATTATAAAAACTGTGTATTTAGTGAAATATATGTAAAAAATATTTTAAAATACAAACAAGTTAATCAAATTTAATTTTTAATTTTTTTTTTTTAAAGCAAAAGTATATTTTATTTTACTTATAGGACACCAAGAATAAATTTAGAGACATACAGTGATTGTGCAGACTCAATGATTTATGAGTACAACATATTTTAAATATTGATGTATTTAAAAAGATTTTATAGGGGTTGATCAAGTTTATGTGTACCCATTTTATCCATTAATATACAATATTTTTGTAGCCTAATAATAGGTTTATTCATTTAATGTTCATATCTGTTGAATAACCACTTCAATACAACAGTATTAAATTATCACTCGACTATATAACTCATTTTATCAACACCAGCTAATTCTACTAATTCTGTTAATATTATAAACATGAAATATTCATCAATATTTCAAGTTCAAATTAAAACACTGCATGTATATTTCTTTATGTATATACTATATTGCATAAGTACATAACCGTATTCTGTGGTCTGTAAGTATTTTGATGTAATACGTAAGGTTTTTAGTTTTTTGATGGTCTATATAATATTATATGAATTATGAAAATCGGAATTAAAATTTTTAGGTGACAATTGATAACTATCAATGCTTAAGAGTCAAGTTAACATACATCGATGGTACATTATATTTTTTAGAAATAGATTTCTATTTACCATTGTAGTTAAATTATTTATGAATTATTCAACATGCTATAGGTTAATTAAAAATGTTTTTGAGGAATCAACAAAGAAATGTTAGAATGTCAGGACATGTTTTGATGATGATTCATTGGAATGTAACATTAAATATAGATGAAATTATCAATATTTATATTGAAAAAAATATATAAAAATGGATTTTACATAATATTAATTGTTTAATAATAAATATTTATAAAATAAAACTGCACGAACTCCAATTGTATTATTGTTTATATCATAAGCATAACTATTATAACCACCCAGCTTCTCAAAAAATGTCTAGTTATGGCTATATGTTAGTACTATGCTTGACTAGTGGTAAATTAGACCATATTAAAAATAATTTATATATAATGAAACATTATAATACCTATTTGGAAAAAACCAAACAATCAAAGTAATACTATCCAGTGCAAACATTCCTAAAAAGAAACACTAAAACCAATCTATAAAAATTTATTCAATGAACAAACATTTTCCACAGAACCAAGCATCCAAATCTACACTGATGCATCCAAAAGTGAGTCTAAAATAGAACTTTTTAGCTTCTGAGCATTTGGCTTTAAAAAAATCAGTAACCTTATCTATCAATCCAATATTTTGATTTATAATCAATTTTTAAATTAATGTATGATAAAACTGTTGTTTAATAAGTAAAAAAGCTTTAAAATGTAATATAAGGTTCCTCCAAGGAATTATCTTAAATTGTTTATGCCCTAATTAAAAAGTATTGTAAATACATAGTTTAAATTTTACAAAATGTAATACATCAAAAGTGGCCTACTCAGTGACAAGTACACACAGCACAACCATTTAGCAGGGTGACTTCCTCAGTTTTTTTTTCAATTTTCAAATATTCTCAAGTACATTTAAAATTTTAAACTTTGTAATATAAAACAGCTAAAGAATAGAATTCATTATACAATAGTCAAATATTTACCTACATAATAATATTAGTAACATAAAAAAATTAAATAGATTTTATTAAACATATGATCACCCTATAAAAATATATTTTTAAAATCATGACTTATAAGTCCTTAATGAAATAGTAAGAATAACTTTGTCCCCTTTGTTATATGTAAAATGACAAATGTTAAGTTTATGAATAATAGTTTATTTTTATCTTATTATTTATTTATACAAGGCACATTATCTAATCTATAGTAGTTTTTCTTACTTCAAAGGTCATATCATTGATAAATTATACAATAATAAATATAATAGTATAATCAATGGTCATATATTAGTAGAATTATTAGACAGTACAGAAAAAAAACACCTCAGTTAAATTAATAGGAATGTGTGTGATGTACTGAAAATAGAGTAAATTGCTGTATTATAAAATCGTAGATGTAATAACTTTGTCCTTGGTTACTAATACTTCCGTACATACCTAGTGTTTTTTTTTTTAAATTTAAATTGTTTAATTTTTTATTGTGTATTTATTTTAATAAAAAAATGGCGGTAAGTCTAGAACATATTATTTTACTAATATTTAATTTATTAAATTATTATTATTGATTAAGATTAGGTTAGATTAGGCTAGGCAGAATCACAAAATATTATATAAAATAGTTTAACTAGTAAAGACAAAATAGTACTTTTCCAATGTTTTTAATAATTTTTAAACCTTTATAAAAATTAATTGGATTAACTAACATTTTAAATTTTAAGTATAAAATTATATTTACTATACCATATTTCTACTTAAAAACAACTAATAAAAGAAAATGCAGAAAAAATTATCATCTATATGTTTCTTATAATTAAATTAAATTTACTTACAAATATGGTCATAACTCAAAATTAAATATTATTGATCATCTAACTAAATAAATAAATATGTTAAATACTATTGCTAATACTATTTGTTTAACTATCTATATACTTATCCATATCAATAAATTAACTATTTAAAACACAGTAAAACTTGGTTAGGATAAAGTTTCAACGAAAAGTCAAAATATGCATTTAATACAGGATACTGGGTACATACTTCTTTACAGAGATTCAAAACATTAATGTAAAAATATATTTAAGTTTCAATTACAAGATAATAACTAATTAATAATCATCTAAATTATATTAATTGATTTTTAACGAACAACTATCAATACATAAATTAAACAAAGGAATTATTTAAATTGTAATTTTCTGGTCGTCAAAAAGGTGTTTAGATTTTACATAGAACCTTGTATAATAAATTATACTCTGTCTAGCAAGAGAATACATCGATTCTGTAGATTCCCACTGACATCTTGCCAACAAGATCGGTTCCAATATGGCAGTGCCGTGTAACGATGCACGAATAACTAATTTTTGTTGGCCGCTGTGTGTTCTTTTGCTGGACAGAGTTTATGGATATAGTATGAAATACTCTAATACTGCATATATAAAATAATTGTTGATAAGTATTAATATTTATTTTTATCAATTCTTTACAAAGTACCGTAATGATGTATTAAATTTTTAAAAGCTTAATATAACAATATTTAATAAATAAAATTAGAAATCTAAAATTGTTAATAAAAAAGCCATCAAATTATGCTAATACAACTCAATGAATGATCAAATTAGTTTGTATAGTAAAAATAGTACATAATAGGATATTATCATTTATTGATTTACCATAAAAAAGTAAATAGAAATTTTGAATATGTGATATTGAAATATAAGGGCTATGAGTATTATGATAAATTGAAATAAATCACTTATTTATATAGATGTTACAATAAAGAAGAGTTAAGTTTATGCTTACATCGTTTCTCCGAATTCCAGTATATACTTTGTAAAGCTTTGGTGTAAATATATAATCAGTAAACATTGTATATTTTATCGTGTGTACACTTTTAAATCTTATAAAATAATGTTTACTAATAGTGGTTGTTAAAATTATTAATAAAAAAGTACATAGTGAAAGTTGATAAAAAATATTAGATAAAACCCGTTAGACAAAAAACTAGATATTGAAAACCTTGTAAGACTGAAGTAAAAAACAATTTTTACTATAATATTATTATATAAGTATAGATATAAACACAAGAACTAGACAGTAGTAACGAAAAGCCAACATCAATGGCTCAATAGGTCAAAAACTCTCATAAGCTCGATATTATTGCGATAATGTGATAACCACGGTTACAGATAAAACCATAGATTATAACATGAATATAATCTGTGATAAAACTATGATGATATCAGAAAATACACAAATAAATAATGATTGAAAGTAAGGAATTTTAAAATTGTAGCATTACAACTAGCAGCTTTGGTCACACTGCTTTTTAATTAAAACATTTAAAATAACAATCTAATATTATGTATTTATGCAACAATCACCATTCGAACGTATCAATTTTTTTTATTATTACGACTGTACTGTAGACTCATCCTAGAGTATGCACTATGTATCTATGATTTTTACTTATTAAGCATTCCATTCGCCAATAGGTTAATAACAAGTTGGTTTTATACGTTGAAATCCCAAACTTGAAATTTATATACAAATCTTAATAAATAATTATCTACATAGTTACCATTTACTTATATGGCTACATCTAAATTAATTAAAGGGAATGTTTGTGACGTTTGTGTGTATGTAAACGATCCACGTCCAAGTTTATAAGTTTATCACACTCGTGATTCTGAAGTTTGGTACATAAATTATCCTATTGGGTACCCGATTACCCGTGAATGAGCGCCTCAAAATCAAATTTTAGATTTTGAACGGATCAATGAATGTATTGATTTTACTATAATGTGTTTTTTTATGTCTATGTGCACGTTAAGTAGTTGAATTAATGGTTCAATTTTCAACTTCAGTAACTTTAATGCTTCGATATTCAACTTTAGTATCTTTTCTGGCAGAAAAGTTAATATTATTGTTACTTTTATGAGGTTAAAATTGAAAATCCCCAGTAGTTTTAAAAAACGTAGGGAAAAACAAAATAAAGAAATACAGGATTGGGATTTTGTACCTACGAAACCAGTTGTCGACAATAATCGATTTTTTTATTTTGTTGTAATTCAAAAACGAATAACCGTAGATAGATTATTTAACATTTTCACCAAATATTTATTTTATCATTTTCTATAGGTTATACATAGATAACATTTTAAAAATATTGACTTTTTCTGAGTTATTTTTAAGAATTTTTAGTTTTTTTCTATAAATATTGATAAAAAATTTTTACTAAGTCAAAAAACTTGAAAATCTAATACAAGATTCCTCATAAATAGTTATAATAGTGGTTCGAAAATATTAAAGGTATTTTTTTTTTTAAGCATTTAAAGTTCGAATTTTAACAAACCCCACTAAAATGATAAAAACTTGCAAATTATTTTGAAGTTAAAATTTTTTTAAATATTCAATATTACAGCTTTAAAACAAGATTTATCGTAGGTAGTTCATACTGCAGCAAGGGAACACCCAAAGGGGGAACTAGTGGACTTAAGCACCCTCAAAAATAGTTGGTCCCCAACATTTTGGTAGGTAATTTTATTATTAATTGTATTATGTATTGTACTGACTTTATATTATGACTAAAAAAAAATTATCAACTATCGAAATTCAAACATAATATTATTATATCATAAATTATAATTATACCTGTCTACCTGGAACCGATTACAGATTATTATTATCCGCGTTCGTCAAAACTATGTAACCATAGAATATTACAGACGAAATCGGTTATCGGAAACGTCTTACGATTACATTTTCTACTCATTTACTAAATCAAAAACCAAAGTGCAAAAATGTATATTATATTATAGTTTATTTCATAAAAAAGTGACTTAAAGATGGTATACAAACGTGCTTTCGGATTTTTGTACATATTTAAAAATAAATACTATAATTATTTAAAAATCATTTTATTAGCCCCCTCCCAAAAAAAAAAATCTGGGTACGCAGTAACCAAAAAAAATCTAAAAGTCATTAGTGTATTGATATTATTAATAGTAAAAAAAATACTTAAATAGCAATGATATCATAAAATATACTTAGTAATATATAGGCGCCTGAGATCGTTTTTCGTATACCTACAAAATATATAATGATATATCATTGAATTCAAATTTAATACATATCCATTGACTATAATAGTGATCCACTAGATATGGGTCTACGACACCTATTGTTCAGCAGAGCGGTACTCATTGTCCATCTTCTTAATTTTGCATTATAAAAAGGGATTAACACAAGGATTTTTGGCTTTGGAGGAATCGACAAAAAAATGAGTTTTATGTATGTATGTATGGTTAACATAATGTTTAAAGTTTTTAAACTACAGAATAACGTACGTCGTGTATACTAAACTGTAACTGATTATCTCATATATGCTTATGGTAAATCATAATTATTGCTAGACTCCGGTCATATTATTAATATAAAGTTACATAGTTAAGATAAAGGCATTAAAACCTAATCGTCATTTCCGTCGAATCAATGGGAACCGTAGTCCGTAGATGCGAAGCAGACGATAAGTGTGCGATAGACCACATAATATGACATATTAGAAATGTGCCCGAATTTTTTTTGTTTTTATAAGATTGCCATAGATTATAGAAAATAAAATAGTTATTTTAATAATTGAATATAATTTTAGTCTTGTGTTTCATATTTGATCAAAACCACCTGAATTAATGTATGAAATTGGCAACTGTCAAAATGTTCATATCTTTTATATACATGCACGTCGATTGTTGAATATAGGTACCGAAACGGTGAATCCTAGGTAAATAGCACCATGCGACAAACCGAATTTATATTTTTATCCAATTATAGTATAAAACAAGTAAATAATCTCATAAATCAAATATAACATAAGCAATGACGAAATTAGTATTGGTCCTGCAATAATACAGTTTATTCTATAAAACAATTCAATTACTCTGTAAATACCAGCGAACTTCAGACGAAAGAACTACGCTAAATAGGTACCACTTGCAACAGTTGTCGTTATATAAACTTATTAAAAAAAAAAGCGACTATACTTATTTTATAGTATGGTTTTTATGCAATAATCTGATACTCAATGTTTGATGTATTTTAACATTTCTGTGTTTTTGTTTTAAAATTAAATTTGTATTTCTCATTATAGTGGAGAATGAAAAAAAAAGTATAAACATTTCATACGCACAAATTTAGACAAACGTTATAAAAAATATGAAAGGTAAGTGACTTTATAATATAATATAATATATGCCATAGTTATTATTTGTTTTTCCAAAGTGAATTGTCAATCTGTTATTTCTATATGATGACCGCTAAGTCGAAAATTACAACAATGAGGTACAACTATATATTCTAATTATATCTAACTCATTAGGTATAAAATTTTGTTTTTCTAAATTGTAAATTATATTTCTGAAAAAAAAATACATAGGCAGAATATTTTTTATAAACGTTTAAAGTTCAAATTTTTATAAAATATTTTCAAAATCACGAAAATTTGCAAATTATTTTGTAGTTAAAAATGTAAATTTTAAATTACTAAAAATATTTCATATATATATATTGTGATGTCTTAAGTTCTGGGCGGAGCAATGTATTGGTTTTACATATATATATATATTTTTTTTATATCAATCATTTCTTTTAAAAAATAAAAAATTTAAAAACTCTTCAATTTTCAACTTTGAAGGTGTTTTACAGTAGATAGTAAATGGTTAAAGGAGTGGGTACTTAAAGAGTATGAGGTCAAAACTAAAAAATTCCAATATTTTTAAAATACTCAAAAAATATAAATTAGGGAAAACTATATTGTTTTTACACTACACTAATGTTTGACAAAATCATTTATATTTTTTTTTTGTTCTAATTCAAATTTCTAGTAACAAAATTAATCGCATATTAAGCAGGTTGCTTGTGCAGTACTCAACCATTATTGGGTGGTTAAAGAGTTGGGGACCTTAAGAAAACTTGCTATAATTAATTTTATAAAATTTAAATAAGTTGGTTCTTTTTCGGTGTATATTTTGTTGTTGGCTTTTTTCCCTAGATTCCGCAGTATCTGTGTGTTTTCTCGCTGGACAGAATGGTGAATTCCGACGTTTAACGACCGCTGCCGGACAAGAGTCAAGAAAAAAAGAAGGTAAACCGAGAAACGATATATATATATATTATGGCTAAACCGCTAAACACACTGACACTGAACAGTAGACATTGATATTGATCTCAACTTGGTCGAAATGTCTTACAGTCGGTTCAGGCATGTTTTTATTATTACCATGTTTAATTATGACGTAAGTCCGTCTGCGTTTTGCGGTGGACAATACTAACGAGCAGACAGCGGAGCATAGCATAGATCTGCAGAACCAAGTACACATTAGTACAGAACACACCGTCATATTTAGCCATGAAACGATGAATGCCAGTTAAAAAGTCCCCGGTAAAAAGGAACCCGGTAACAAAATCAAATAATAAAACAAACTAATACATTTAAATTTGGGTCGTCTACTATTAATAAAAAATAAAACATTTTTTATAGATATAATTATATTTTCATATTACATAATATGCTACATTGAACAATTTTTTTTTAAATACACATACAAATTTAATCAGGTTTTAGTCTTATATGCCCTAACGCTATGCCCCTATATTATTAAAAAATATATCAACACTCAATTCTCTCTTAGTAAATTATTCTTATAATTGTTTTAATCTTTAAAACTTTATTTACGCTTAAATTTGTTTTTAATATAGCTTGATGCTTAAAATAATTACTTTTTACACATTTCCAGCGAATAAATTGCTTACATTTTTTATGTTTTTGTACATATAACCATTTAAAGCAATTTTTTCATTATTTTTATTTAATTTTAGTATTACTGTGAATCACAATGCACTTTAAACAGAGATCGAACACAGACTAATAACTATATAATATAAGATAAAACATCAATATTATTTTGTATATGTAAAAACAGTTTACAGTTTAACACATTATCTTCAAATTTATCGATTCACAAAGGTTAAATTATCGTTTGTAGATAAGTAATGGTTTTTATTTTTCTTCTTTAAATCTATACTATAGCGGTTTTTCCTTATAGATATAAATTTATGTTATATATTTCATATAATATTGAAACAAACATAAGCTAATCCTACCTCTAATATAAATGTACCGATTACTCAAGGTTTTTATACTAAAATCTAAAAATCATGCCTATTACCTAATTATAAAATGTAGAAAAAATGGGGGACTTTTTTACCGGGAACATTAGCGGTAGGAACCAATGATATAAACCACATGTTACTTTTTTTATCATGTAGAAATCGCAGTAAGTTGGCAAAGTGCACGACGTTCACCCGGTATGTAATTTGAATATTCCAGATTATTTTTTCATGGAATATCCAATATTGTTCTATTAGTTGTTTGTTGTTATTATTATTCTCTATAGTTGTGCCGCTGTGCTAACCGTGACAGATAAGACCATCCTGGAGAAATGGAGACATTTGTTTTAATTTGTAGTCATTACTCATTAACCGTTAGTACCAAATGCAAATGCTCAAAAAGGCCATAGAAATGTTGAGTATTTGACATTTATTAGTACTTTGTGGTTACTAACTTAGTGACTTACTACTTAGTATTTAGTGATTTGATCTGTGGTTGTGCCTTCCTTCAACTGAATTGAATGTTAAATCCTAAAATTAGTAATAATTATTGACAATTTTATACCTAATACTGTTTTAACTTTAATTTTATAAGATTTAAACATTTGTCTCAATCATTTTATTATTTAATATATATTAATAATTAAATAAACGTAGGTTATATTGTGATTCGAGAAGAATACTTGTTAAGTACCTAAATACCTTTTTTGGTTTATTCATCTAAAAGGTAAATAATATTATGTAAGATTATATTTTAAGTATTTCTTTACAGAAAATGTTTTAAACGTTTTCATTTTAATAGTTCTTGAGACTAGAATACTTATATGTACCTATAACAAAGTTGTATGAATTTTAGAATTTACCATTTATGGCCTTTTATGTGATTATTTTACCCCGATGAATAAACATTTGATTTAATGTTATATAATTAAAATATGTTATACCTAATAAATATAATAAACTTCTGAAGATAATGACAATGGCTAATTTATTATAAGAGTAGGTATCCACCCTGATTTAATATTTACCCCTTATCTGTAAGTAATAGATAAAATTATAAAAGATATACATGTTGAGGTGTGATGGTACATGATGTGCAATGATGTTGTGTTAATGAGAGACAGCCCTTAAAAAGTGCACGAGAGATTGAAAAATTGGAGAACTGTGTTTGAAATAAAACTAAAGCATTTGTGTATGGTTCTAGACTAAGTAATCAAAAAATTGATGGGATAAGGCAAGAGACTAAAATGGGAGGAATGATGTAGTGTGTGAAGTGAATAGATTTAAGTAACTTGGATGGTTAGTACTAAAGAATGTTGATTTTGAGAATGATATTAAAAACAGGATTATATGTAGATGAATGTTGTAGACAGATGCATTAGGTATTATGTATGATAAGAAGATGCTGTTGTGATTAAAAGGTAGATTTTATAAAGCAGTTGTGAAGCCAGGCATGTTGTATGCATCAGAATGTTGGTCAGTGGACATTAAAATAGAACAGTGGGTGAATGTAGCAGATATAATAATATTTGGATGGATGTGTAGAATGACTAGAGAGGATAGAATAAGAAATTAATTTATTAGGGGTAGTATAGTTATGGCATAAATTATAGACAAAACGAAATAATAATAGGTTGAGATAATTTGGTTGTGTCGTGAAGAGAAAAGACTCGAGATAGTGAGAGTAGCTATGGAAATAAACAAAGAAGGGAAGATCGAAGAAGAGATGGGTAGAAATATTAGATAATTACAAAAAAATAGCTGATGTGAGTAAAGGTAAAGTAGGGAACAGAGTCCTATGGAGATTGGAAGTGTAGGACTAGGATGTTGAACCCCATATAGTTGGGAGCAAATAAAAATAAAAATGGGTGTAGTAACGAATGCCAAACACTGTTCTGTCTTTTCAAATATTGTACACAACTAACATAGCATTTGTATATTCGATTTATGGAACAAGTGTTATCTGCACATTTTATTCAAGTATTTTATAACTTTATTACAGAGAAAAATTCATCATGTTCATTTATCAACTAAATAATGAACTAAAATTAAATTAAAAGTAAATTTAGGTACCTTTTTATTTTAACATAATTCTGTTATTCTTTCTATCTCAGAAATATTTTATGAGATGGGGTTACCCATCTTAATACTAAGCTAATAATTTCCCAATTCAAACATAAATTAATACATTATTATTATATATATCATGTATTCACGGAATCAGGAAACACTAAATCCAAAACTGCATGAATAAAAACTATTTTTTTTCTTATGATAAAATATATTTTCAATCTGCTGAACTTTAAATCTAAAGATTTTTAATGCTTCAAAAAGTGATGACAGTAATAAAAAAGAAAATGAAAATTATATTCAGAGTCTAAAATAGGGTTCTTTTAAAAAAAATAGCTTGCTATATACACAGAGTCAGAATACACGAGTTAAAAAATTATGTCAGAGTAATTTATGTCATAGTAGTTTTATGAAATTTTCCACAAACCAAATTAAAAATATGTATAAGTTACTGATTTATATTAGAGTATACTTAGTTTCTGTTGACATACTATTTAACCTTACTTATACAAGATAATTCATTTAATGTAAATGCGCATTATATTGAAAAGTATAACTTCTTTGACATTTTTTTAAAGAAATTATTTTTTTTCCATATTTTTATATTTTTTATTTTTCTGATATCTTAAGTTTTTACTTTTTTGAATGACAACATAGTTTTGATTTTGTGTTTAAAAGCAAAATATTTTTCTTTGTATTTCAATACATAAAAATCCTATTTTATACAAGTAGTTTATGAGTTATAAGTATTTTAAGTTTAGATGAGCAGTGTAGTGGACCAACATTTTGCAGGGTACTTGCAAAAACCACTCCACTCTATTCATCTATACTTTAAATACTTTAAATTCATAAACTACTAGTCTAAAATTTGATTTTATGTCAAAATAATTGGAAAAATATTCTATTTTAAAATATGAAATTAAAATTGTATGTTGTTATTCAAAAAAAGTAAAATATATTATTTTTTCAAATAAGTGGTTGCTTTGTAACAACTCAAAACCATGTAAAAAATTATTTATTTTTAATTCAATAATTTTCAATATAATGAGTGTTTTACGTTAAATGAATTATCAAAAATATTCAATGTTATTCAGATTTCAGTTAGGGATATTATTTAAATTTATATTCTGTTTAATTAATATTTAGCTCTCATAAAATGTTAATTTCAAATTTAGGTAAATATTTTAATTTAATATTTATTATAAAATTTTTGCTTAACTAAATAATGGAAGATATGGTCAAATGTATCCTCATTATTTTGTCTGCTTTATATATATTTTTTAAATTTACTTTACGAAGCCACTACACCCGCATTTGTTGTCTATATCTTTTAAGTGCGTAAATAGTAAATTTTTTCTCAACAGTAGTTTAAAAAATTAGATTTAACAATTCAGTTTTAAAGCGAGTAATGAGTATTTTTAAATTTCTTTATTTTAAATATTCTAAACTTGCTACATAGATAATGTTCTTAACATTAAGTTTTATAATAGGTCGATTCACTCTAAACTTTAAACTATGAAAACTAAACGTATACTGCTGAGTTAAATTTACCATGCTATGCACTTGTAAGACGGAAACAATATATGTGGGTGTACTTTCTTCATAATCAGTAGATTTAGTAATAGAAAATGATCAGTTTTATATATTTAAACTGTATGGTTTATTTAGTACAATGGCTTGTATTTCAGACATATAAAATTACTTGACTTAAAAAAATGATTAATATTAATTTTAAAAAATTACATGAATATTACAACTGCATTTAATTATTTAATTTGTGTACAAAACTTATAGTTTTGTCAAAGCTAGTTTCATAATGCTGTGTCTTAGCTATACATTAATTTTTTTCTGAACATTAACTTATAACCTTTTTTATATGCATTGAAACCTGTGTTACACAAATTTTATTTTAATTGATTTTTTGGGTACTAAAGTTTTTAGGGACTAATATAGTCTTTTGTTTAAATAAGTATGAAACAAATTATATTTTATATTAAGTAATTTAATGATTTTAGGCGGAGAACAGAAACATGATGCAAACTACCAAAAAAAATTTCCAAGGAGGAGAGTTCTTATTTCTTGACAATGGTAATATCCGTCTATCTGAAGAATATGTGAATAAATACATGGATTTAATCACACAAATGTCTCCCAACACATGCATTTAATACAAATTTTTTCTCAGTCCTTTCTGAGAGTGGATATTTTCGTATTCATCGATGGACAAAAAAAATTGATATATTCTCAAAGAAAAGACTGTTTATTCTTATTTATATCAAGGGAGAAAATCGCTGGAGTTTAATTAATATTAAATTTGAACACAAAACAATTAGATATTATGATAACAATGCAAAACGCAATGACAAATGTCAACAATTAATTTTGAAATATTTAAAGTTGGAATATTTAATGAGAAAAGAAAAATTTCTTAATGTAAACGGTTGGAGATATGTTAATTTGAATCAAAATGAATTAAAATATAAGACTTGGGATTGTGGATTATATATTTGTGTTGCTGCGGAATACTTATCACGGAACCCATCAATAAACACAACATTGATTTTTTCTTCGAGAGACCAGGAAAAGTTTAGAAAAAGAGTTTTGTTTCAAATTCAGAGCAACCGTATTTAAAAAATTAGGAAAATGTTAAAATGTTTTAATCAAATATAATATGTTCTATAAGTTTGGTATTTGTTTTTTATGTTGAAACATCATCATACATTATCTATTTTTAACGTTAATAATTAATAAGTGACTTATTTTGGAAAATTAAATATTGGTATGTATATAGTATACCTAATTCTTTATTATTAATTTTTTTTTTCAAACTTTATATAAATACAGTTTCAGTAAGATTATTGTAATTTTTATGTAACTGTAAAGTCATATCAATTTACGAAAAATTAATTAGATTAATGTATTTCGACATTGTTTTTTTTAAATTTAATTTCAATTATTAAGTATAATCAGCTGTATTTTTTACTTCATAATGATTAAATGTCATTGATAAATAAAATGTCATTGAGTGTATAAAATATAATAATATACTTTAAAAGTTTCTAGCATCCACAAAAAATATTTTTAAATTACACCGAAATAACTAACATCATTATTCTTTATTTAGATATCTAATTAAATCAAAATTTGAACTTAAAATATTAAAATGTCTATAAAATGCACCATGTAAATATATTTTTTTAGATTTATTGGTTGCAATATTAACTACTTACTAGAAGTTAGTGCCAATGTATCTTTTATAATTTTATAAAGTATTAATTTGACTTTCCAGTAAACTATTTTTTTATGCAAGATAAAAAAACAAGAGTGGAATCTCGTGTTAAATTTTAAATCTTAGATATAAACAAAAACATTTTTATAAATTTCAAAATCAAAAAAAAATTTCAAATTTTCGTGATTTTGTTGAAATTCTAACTTTAGGCGTTTATAAAAATTTTTGTGGATTTACGTTTAACTTTTATTTTTAATTTACATCTACAATAAGTTATGAGAAATCTTATATTTAATTTTCAAGTATTTTGACAAGACAAAAAAAACACCAAACATTTCTTATAAATATAAATATTTATAAGACCTATAAATAGCTCAAAAAGTGTTAAACAATATTGAAAATTTTACGGTGTATATAAAATTCTAAAATTCTAATATAAACATTTGGTGAAAATTTCATATGTATACAGTAATTTTTTTTGGCGTTAAGTTTATCAAAAAACCAAATTAATTTTATTAAAAATTGGCTTAACGTGAAAATTTCTATTTTTCCTTAATTTTTTTTTTGTTTTCCTGATGCGTTTGGAAATTATTGAAAATTTTTTACTTTTGACTACTCCAAAGAACCGACTAGATTCACTTTCTATTCTCCTACCAGAAAAGATTCTGTTGAAAAAAACCGAAGCATTTTTACTACCCTAAAAGGTAATGACAAACAAAAAATAAAAACAAAAACACACAACATTGTAAAATCAAAAAATTATGTCTATAAATTGCTCAAAAAGAGCTAAAATATTTTGAAAATTTTATCTTGTTTGGAAAATGGTTGAACATTTAATGAAAATTTCAAGTATCGTTATTCGTTTTTGATTTACAATAATAGAAGAAAATGGTTTGAAAAGAAATCGTTAATTTACAGGTTCCAATGTTATAAAATTTTAAACACTTGTAAAAAATTCAATTGATTTTCTGTCAAACATTTTTTTTCTGTTGAAGGTAGAAAACCTTTTAAGAAATCTTGTATTTAATTTTCTAATCTTAGATTTGTAAAGAAACATTTTCATGATGTATAAAAAATTATCATTTAAGCATATGGTAAAAATGTATCTACAATTGTTAGCACATGGTTACACTAAAACAATTAAACTGGTTCTGTGTAAAAATCCTGGTTTTCTACGGCGCTATTGAACCTATTAGAATTATTTACTTTTGACCATCTAAAGTATAAATTTAGAATTTCTGTGATTTTTTTTCTGCACCATCGTTCTTAAGTTAAAAACGATGGTGCAGAAAAAATAATTTAGAATCTTAACTCGTTAATATACTAAAAGTAGGTTCTAAAAAAAAAAAGGTCACCGGTAGAGTAGTTATTGTTCCTAAATAAAATAAAGAGCTAAAAGGGCTAAACAGGCTGAATAGTTTAATATTTGGAGGAAAATGGACATAATTAACAAAGTCTAAATAAATCTTTGGAGGAAAATGGACCCGCCCTTTTTTCGAAGGCTCAATTAATCGCTGGTAGAGGACATAACGGGTGCAGTGTGCAGCAGTGCTGGCCAACGTGCGTGTTATTATATATTATTATATTGCACATCTGCACTGCAGATAGCTACCGTTGGTTGCCGGTGGGACGTGTGTTATGTTTTTTTCGTTTTAACCTACGGATCATGATTCACAGGTATAATGTGTTGTTCAACAAAAATCGTAATGAGCTGTCTGAGCCTACGACACCCTATACGGTCTACCAGAAGTAATCAGCAAGTCAAAATATAATTCAAAATCTTTTTTTTTCTTCTCGTCGACAATACACGCGACTGGCGGCTATAATAGAACTGAAAAAGTTATGTGTAGGTACCTAACACAATTACGAGATTTCAACGTCAGTATAAAATAAACAGTCAATTTTTTTTAATAAATAATAATAATATTTTTAGTCATAATAAATTTGTATTACAATATCAATAATATAAATAAAAAAAAACAATTATATTTTTAGAACCACTTGCCCGCTTTTTTTAAATTTTGTAAAATTTCATTTGTGGTTATTTTTTCGTTGTAGGTATCTTTTATTTTATATATTATTATGTATATAAATATCTAATATACACGTAGTATATCATCACCAAATACCTATAAAATAATTCTTTTACTTCTTTCATAGGTCTATATGATCGTCACTGGTCTACTGTTCACTATTAAGGACTTCAATCAGCCTATATAAAGTGTATTAACTATATTTAAACACATCACGTTTGCGGAATTCTATTATAAATGATAATCCCTCATACCAAAGTTCGACGGACCGTTTCAAAGTCCAGACCACGGTTAAAGATTTATGCACATACGCGTAATTAGTGTATACAGTGTATACGGTATATCAAAATGTATTATTATACCATTAATACATTAATCATCAGTACAATAGTACATATAGGTGTAATAAATGTATACAAAATAAATATTGTAATAGGTGTATTATGATATAGTCATTAAGATATTGTATTATTGTTATAACTATTATAAATCTTTTATCGTGATCCAGATTAATGACTCATCATCCAGTACTCGGTAGAGGTAGTCGTTTTTACGAGCGATAAGGGTAATATATTGTATGGCCGTATAATAACGTTGTTTATTGATTTATTATAAATATTATAATATTATCGTTTTCTTACGATTTCCACTCCAATAATTGCAGTAAATAGTAATTTCGTAGCCTCGTAGGTATTTCAAATACAAAACAGATAACCGGAGCCGAGAGCTCATGTCATAGCATTATCATATTATTAATTTATAATAGTCATATTACGACTCGAGTCTGGTAGAGTTGAGAGTATTCGAGTGCCATTAGGTAGTAGTCGTGTGGCGTGTATAGCAGCGTCGTGCACATAGATTGTACAAGTATACGACCGCATAATTAGTAAAATATACAGAATAGACCAATACAACTAAAAACTTTTCAATAAAAAGGATCTTTCATTGTTTACATATCATTAAGGCTTAAGCAAATACTGTAGATAAGTTGTTTTATAGTATTATTAATCTATGTGGTATTGAGTTTTTGCGGAGTTTGAGCGTCGCCCCTTCCTGGGTCGTCGAGACAAATGGCGATGTCGTCTTGTAACAATTAGATCGAGCGCGCGCGATTTTGCTCTAGACAGAGAGACGTACGCGAACGGGGACGGGCGCGCGTCGCGCGGTTTGTTGGCAATCGACGGCAATAGCAGTACGACCGGTTAGAACGACTGTAGTCGTAGTACGTGAGTACGGTTTGTGTGTTTGTGCTTCAGTGTTCGCCGCGAGTGTTCCGAGGCACGACCACGCACGACGGACGTCAGTCGCCACTCGCCGCTCGTCAGGGTTGGACGGTCGCCTGTGTTGCGCGCACTTTTCGCGATATTCTTTTTGTTATTTTTTTTTTTTTTATATATTTTTATCACCGACTGACGCGCAAGACTTACATTATTGTTTCGCCGCAGTGCCTATTGGTACCGTTTACGACATTTTATTCTCGTCGTTTTCCCCCCTCCCTCCAGTTAAGCAGTTTGCCTTAGCGGTATTTTTCTAGGCATTTTCGTTCGGTTTCTGGTTTTGCTGCCCGACGACGGGTTTCGTTACAGCGCCATATTATTAAGGAAGATTGATCCGCATTCACGTCGATCTCCATCAATCAGCTTGCGACGCGTACAGTGAAATAAAATACAGGTAAACGGGATTCGGGACGGAGTCAGCAATCGTTACTGGGTCTGGGTGGTATCCTGGTACACTAGTTCCAGGCGGTGATGATTTAGTGACCAGTGCGCCGGGATGAGTTGAATATTGTGGTACGATTCGGTACATACCTATAAATGTATGTAATTTTCGTTGTTCGGATTTTATAGCAGAGCGAGCTACAAATTTGTTTTGTGCACCAGGGACTCGTAAATTTCAAATTTTATATTGCTGTTTTTTTTTTTGCACATTTGAAGTATCTTATATTTTTAGCGTCATCATTTGATTTTTGGTGCTATTTTTCTGATAATATACGCAATATAATGATTTATTTTAAATTTTTATAAATTTTTATATTGAATTAGTAGCACAAGTTTGCCATTTATGTGAATCCATAAGAAAAATACCCTTGTTTTCGTTATATATTAAAATATATTTTTAGGTAGCCCACCATATTGACCCATCAGACAGAATACACTTATAACTTTTAATTGGTTATACCCAAAGTTATAACTGATTAACTACTCGTTCAGAAATTAATTATTTTTATGTATTTATGTAAAAATATTTTGCTTCGGAATATGAAATTGAAAGTCCATTTTGTCATTAAAAAAATTAAAACATAGAAAAAGAGAGGTATATGTTAATTTGTTTATATATTCTTTTAGTTAATTATTTTAAAAATAGATTTATTAAGGTATTTAATATAAAGAATTGTACCTACCTTCTATTTACTTTTCTTTTATATTAGAAAATAATTGTCAATATATAGAGAAAAAATAATATATTTATCATGTACTCATGTTGATGTACAAAACAACCAAAAATGCAATTTCACTTTTGTCAACGTTTTTTAAAATTGTTCTATAAATAGTAGAAGGTGTATAACATTTGCAAAATATATCATTTTATACAGGTAAATATCTGGGTGAATACTAAAGTAAAGACATAAAAAAAATTATTTAATATCTACATAATCATGTTGTTTACTATCAACATTTTATTTTTACCGCTGCCACAATGGGATAAAATTGTTTCAGGGTCTTTGAACAAATTTAATTGTAACTTTTGGCTACTGTTAATAATAGTAGAATACACAATTTAATAAGACGCCATAAAATAAACATGCTATCTTTCAATTTAGTACCTAATAATGAAAATAACTACTGTCAGTCAGTTGTGCAGTTTATTAATATAAACTGTATAAATTGTTGAGGTATTTTGTTAATACCAATTAGATAATAAACTAAATGGCATTGCCACATAGGACATATTTATTTTTTTACTATCAATTAAGTTCTAAAATTCTAAACTATATGTAGAAAATATATTATAAGTAACATTGATACCTATCATACAGTTTTTACAATTAATAATGTCAGTGGTGTTTGATAGCCATTATACAAGCTCCCTCCCTCACATCAAATTTTGAGCCCCTGTACTAAATGCTCGACTAAATGTATTTGTGGGCTCTATACAAAACTTAATAAAATACAACCCATACAGGTGTCCCATACACAATAATTCCTAGGTAATCTATGGTTAACCTGCAGCTTAAAATATCAAAATGACTAAATATATCATAAAATAAGTAAATATATCAACATTTCAAAAATTATAAATTGTATTTCAGAACCAACCACCCTTGTGGGGCCCTGTTTATATAGCTTTAGGTGCTTTAGTAGCTTGATGATATAAAAAGCTATTCTAAAGTGAATTACTTATTGCTATTAAGTGACCCAGAGGCTATAATTTTAGTTAATAATATTTTTTTGTATATTTTGTATATAAATAAGGCTAAGTACTAAAATTTTAAAATTTGGTTAAGTTTTTAATTTCCTACTATTTCCTATATCTAGTTTTGCTTACTGGTTATTTTAAGTGGATTGGAATTTACCTATTAATGTTAACATTATTTATGAGGTTCAGTACCTACCTATTTATTGATTTTTAAGTTTAAATGTTTTTATTCAAGCTATATTTTAAATTATTATTGCAATCATATAGATAGGTAGGCACTTTAAAAATGGCCCAGGGTGAAAGTTCAACATTTTCAAAGAATGTCTTAATACCTTATTTTATATTATTAATATATAGGTACAGGTTATTATAAATGCTTGAATAAAATATTATATTATGTTCTTATATGAAGGTACTTAATTGTTTTATTCATTATTATTATTATTATTTTTTTTTTTAATATAGTTCCATGATGGATTTGGAATTCGACTCTCCTATGGTGTTAATTGAAGATGTCACATTACCTTCATTGTTGACCAGTTTTAGTACATCAACAAGTTCAGTAGAGTTTACATCTTCAGAATCAGAGTCAGAAACTACTCGCATACCCATTACTAAAACAAAAACAGATAAATATATTAATTATAAAGGTCCAATAAAATCATATTCATTAGTTGATTTGACTACAATAAAATCTTTCAAACCACTTATACGAGAAGATTCAGCTATATATTCTACAGAAACATTAACTAGTGCCATGACTTCTAGAACAGAATCAGGTATTCATAACTCTAACAGTTGTCTGAATTCATTAGGTAAAAATAAGAAAAAGTATGCACATGTTGAAAGTAAAGTAAAACAATACATTAAGGATATTAAAGATAATGAAGCTAAAAGTAAAGCTACGAGATATAGTTTACAACCTTCATCAAGAAAACAGGAAGTAAATAAATATGTTGATGAAATGATTAAAACTGAAGGTGAAGAAATTATAAATTTAAAGAACAATTTAAAAAAACTTGAAATTCAATTATTGGAGAAAAATAGACTTATAGAACAACTTCAATACAATTATAAAGTAATGGAAAATAAGTATAATTCGGCAACAAATATTATTTTAAAATTGGCCAAACCTAGTAGAGATGTGTTAAAATTTACTGAAAATGAATTAATAGAGCCATTATCCCCGGGTTATAGTATACCACCCCCAAAAGAAGTATGGGGCCGTGGTTATAAATTAAAACCATCCAATACGTTATCAGCAATACGAAAAGAAAACTCAAATCTAGAAAAAGAAAATGGCCTAAAGGTCCGAAAAGTGAAATCAGGCGGTGACTTAATAAATTATTCCAATATTGATGCATACAAAATACCAAGAGATTCAAGATCTGCTATACAAAAAGTAAGTTATAAATCGAAAAACAAAATTTATTTTTTTACTTCAATTGATATGTGTGATTCCTAAATTTACTGAAATATTGATAATATGTAATTCTAGTTATTTATATTAAAATGTAAGTGAAATAAAAAGCTATTACAAGATGCATGGCCCTTTTCTGCCAAAACACCGGTTCCCCATTTATACATAGTCTTTTTTTGCCTAAAACATAAAAAATACGATTCCAGTTTCCACCAAAATTTTTTTCTGTGAAAAGACGTTTCTGCCAAGTTTTATTTGGAAACCATGTACAAATATCACAAATCATTTGTATACACTAAAATAAGGAAATGTTTTAATCATTATATAATTGCATATCACATATCTATTATATTTAAATATTGCAAATTTGCAAAATATTATTGCTATATATATATACTCTTGTATGGTTTTTGTAATTATTGATAAATATTTTTACTAATACATGTTGTATGACTATATGTTAAACTTACTATATATTGCTTAAAAACTAAAATTATAGGTTTCCAAACTTTTTATGGTAGAAATGGGAATTGTACCTTTTTGTTTTTGGCAGAAACACATAATACTAGAGTTTTGTCTGAGGAGTTGATAAATTTGTGATTGGATTTTAAATTTAAATTCATATTGCTAATTTATCATTGCATCTGAAAAATGATTTTAAATGGAACTTTGTTCAAACTGCACTTACTTAAAATTATTTTTCTACAAAAACTATGGAGAATATTAAAAAGTGACCACTCTAAGTTTAAAGTACAAACCAGATCTAATTTTTAATTTACTTGAAACTTTGAAGCATTTTTTTTTCCCAAAAGCGTTCTTAAAAAATTCAATATTTTTGCAAACCAGTAGTTATTTTTTATCATTAAAAAATATAGGTAGTACCTAGTCTCCTAAATTAGATATTGTTATAATCTTAGAATATTTTTTAACATAGTATATTAATAGGTAATTCTTGAATAGTTGTTTTTAAATTATACTTATATCATATAGCTATATGTTTATTTTTTTGATTTTAATTGTTGTATGAATAGTTTAATAAATGTTGTTTTGTACTAGGTTTCAATGGTTATAGGCTAAAATATTATTGTTGGTTTAGTACACATAAAATCAAAAGCTTGCAATATTTATACTCTGGTTTATATGTTTAAACATAACCTTACAAATATTGTAAGTTATATTATATAATATATGTTTTTGTATAATATATTTTTTTATGTATGAACATTTTTTCAGGTGGTAAGTTACTGGCATAAATTGTGTACACTTGATTCCAGAATACCATAATTTCCCAATGACTATAATAAAATTACCAAGAATTTGTCTACTAATTACCATTAGTGATTTAGCCCTCATACTTTTTTTAAATATTTAAAATAATCCAGCCTTAAATCAAGTTTAATGTTTTATTTTCAATTCTTTATCCTTTAAGATATGTTATAACTAATTACGCTTCTGTTGACAATGTTAATAAAATACAGATTTGTTTGCCAGTTTTTTTAATATATTTTTATAAATACATAAACATGTATTCAGAAACCTATTGGAATATGTTCCAATTAAATATAGTAGAATATATAAATAATCTATAATATTGAATTTGAATTAATATATTTAATTTAACTTAGGTACCTGTACTCATTTTTAATCTCATATAAATACTTGTAACATAATACTTTTGGCTATGTGTTCTTTTGGCAGTGTCCCAGTGGTCTCTTTATCTTTTGACTTTTACGTAGAATGTGTTTATTTTTATACATTAAAAACAGCTTTCGAAATGCCACGACTTCTAAAAAAAATATTCTGAAATATGTTCAATAAAGACAACTTTAGTACCTATTAAATGTTATGTTTGTAAAAACTTTACTATATTATTAAATGCATACTTATCTAAATAATTTTTGAAAACTGAAATATACAATATAAGCTGATCAGATCTTAAATTTGTTTTTATAGCATATAGTATTTATAATATAGTCCTGGCATTCTTGGTTAAAAAATGTTTAAAATCTCAAAAAGTGATCATTGTTCCAGTATAATAATCATTTACCGATGTATAAATATTAAATTCTGTTACTGTAAATGTTGTATACTTAATAATAAATATCGTTTTTATTTTGATAATTTAAAATATTGCATTTAACAATAGACACACGGACACAGCTGAGATTACGTAGGCTATCAATACTGCTTGCGTATACCTTTTTTAACAATAGAAATAACACGTGCTTGTCATTGTACGTGTTTCGAGGCCATCTGGTCGGATTGCGGGCTGTAAATAACAGGAAACGGATGAAGTCTTTACATCCCCTTTAGTTCGCGCATGGATAAAATCTCATATAAATCTAGTTATTTTTGTTTAAAACTGCCACATGTATACGTCCTGTATAGTATTATTTAATTTTTGAGGAAGAGCAACTATCAAGACATTAATAACACGTTGCATGTAAAGGACTTATATATTATATTATCTTATACATTTTGTATTACTTTTATATTCAACATCTGTGTTATTAAATACAACTTAATCCTCGACTACATTTCGCTAATATTTACCAGCTATTTGAATTCAGATTTTGGAACTTAGAGTATTTTTGAAATTGGTAATTTCTAAAATATGAACTTTGAAGGGCTTAACAATTTTATGGAGATATTTCAAATTTATTTTTAGCTCTTTGAAGTCTTTACAGATTAATTTTTAAATCTTAGTATATCCTACCTTTATTATGAATCTAACTTAAATATATTTTTGAATCAGAACACCTTAAAATAATGTAGTGGATGTTCATATTATGGTTTGTCAAAGTTTCGTAAATTTCGTTTTGCTGATTAGTAAATAAAATATTATTCCATTGAAGAGTTTTATTTATAAATTTTAAAACACAATATATTAAATTATTAGTTTATAACTTATGTATAAACAAAACTGTTAACCTTTTCTTTTAACCATAGGCATTTTAGATTCTGAACGAGTGATTTCTATTAGGCACCTGTAGTATTACTGTGTGTTTTTTTTGTGTAATCATGTTTTGGAAGCAGAAAAATATATTTTAAATTTGAGAGTGGTTTCTGTTAGACAAATTGATGTAGTTAGTATTTTGTGGTCAAAGGAAAAAAGTCCCAATGTTTTTCAAAATAATTGGAAAAACAAAAAATAAGAAATTATGGTAATTCAAAAATTAATATTTGCAGAGACTTAGATTTTTCATTACGACTAAATATTTATATTAGTATTTTAAAAATGTTGAGTTTTTGTGTAAAATTCTTTAAATGAATACAAGGTTTATCATAAGTTATTATAGTACTATAAGCTGATCAAAATATCAAAAATATTTACCCACATTTTTTAAAACGTTTTAAGTTCAAAATTCGTAAAAATTACTAAAATATATTTTTTAGTTTGGAACTCATACAATTTTAAATATTTATATCTTAAGTTTAAAAATTCAGTACAATGTAAATCAGAAATTTGCTTAACTGGAATTTAAATAAAAATTTAGCGTTTGGACATATACATTTTTATAAGATATGGAATTTTAAATATTGACTACATTAGCGATTTCTCTTCAAACGATTTTTTTGTTATTTTGTTGTAATTCAAAAATTAATATTGGTCATAGAAACTTGAAAAATTCCACTTTTTACTTTAATTATATTGTTCTATACAAAATTATATTTTAAAAATATTCACTAATTTTAAACTATTCTTATATTTTTTTTAAATTTTCGATTTTTTCCCCTTTAAATAATGATATTTACGCTCGGTAATTAGTTTGACAATTTAAAAGAAGATTCGGACATTCCTTATAAGTTGTACTTGAAGGTTATAGCAATAAAATACTGTCAAGATCACATATTGTGTAAATTTTTTTTATAAGAATTTCGAGTTTATACTAAACTAATGAAATTGAATATTTAAATTTTTAAACGAAAAATAACGATTTTAGTTATTTTATTGTACCTAATTCAAAAATTATTATTCGTAGGAAATTCAAAATTTTTGACATTATGTATATTGTTATTTAGTATACGTAATGAATTTTTCAAAATACATGTTTAAATGAATTTTTAATTATTTATAGTACAAATCTCCTTTTCATTTCGGTATATTGACTTACAAGTTACAGCTAGTAATTTTAGTAGTTATAATTTATAATAATAATGATCATATAATATATTATGCGATTTGTTTTGGGAAATAAATAGTTCAATTAACAAACTACGTCCTATTGTATTACTATTTACTAATAGAATAATACATTACTAATAGCAACAATGCAACATAAATATACTATATAGTAGAATTTTCTCGGAAATATAATAATTTGACGCTCAGAATCTTTTTTTTATCGTATCTATATATGTATATCCAATAAATAATGATTAATCATTGGATTTAAATTTAACTCATCCATACTGTGAGTTACTCAATGACAAGGTACGCACTCGACGTCTTCTATATAGAAGAACAAATTCCCTGGTTTTTCGATTATATTGATAATCACAATTTTGCGGTGCAGGCAATAAAATCCTATTGTCTTGGCAGTGGCAGTAAATTGTGGCTTGCCGCTTTTAGCATTAGACGTTCACATTTTGAGAAATCATTAAAATCACAAAAATTTTCAAATTATATTATTTTATTTGAAATGTATAACATTTTTAATTCTTGCCGTGGATGTTTGAATATATTGATTTTAAAATGATGTGTTTTTTTGTGTCTGTGCACACAAAAGTAATTAAAAAAATACTTCAATTTTGAACTTTGGGAGTAGTTTCTGGTAGCTTTATAATTGGACGAAAACAGATATATAAATGAAGAATAACAATTTTAATTATTTTGTTGTAATTCAAAAATATTATTCAGTGCAATACCTTCCTTTTTAATTTTTATACTTGGAGTTTGAAAATTCCTCATAAGTTGTCCATACTGAAATCTAAAAAAAAGTTTATCATAAAACCACATTCATTTTTTGTGAACCTTTGAATTTTTTTGACGAAATTGGATACTTAAACCTATAATTGTCTTATATTATGTCTATATTAATTGTCTTTGCTCAGAATTATTTTTCATATGCAACGAGTTATCAATAAATTTAAATTTAACACATCCATTACTATGGTCGTTGTGAGGGAGGTATACTCAAACCTACTATACACAAGACCGACTTCTTCGGTTTTTTCTTTAAAAATATTTTAAATAATATTATTTTTACACTAAAGTGTTGATGTCGATGGCCCATGTGCCTAGTGAGTTCTGATAAAAAGAAAATGTTGTTTCATCAAGTTTCAATTAATACAAAATAACAAATAAACTTTATAGATTATAAATATATATTATATACATAATATCTCAGATTACCCAACATGTATCAATCTTGTTGGCTGATTTCAGCCCTACCTTGGGATATTTATAAAAATAAACATGTTTAAATTATTGAGAGACCCTTGCACCTTCACTAGGATAATCTATGAAAATCTTCACTATCCTGATCCACTGACCACCACTGATTGCATAACCTCAATGAACATCTTACTAGGAAAAGCATAACCTTCTCCCATCTCTTATTTCGACATACCTTACTATTTTCTTATTTCTTTGAACTTATCTTGAACTCCTCACTCTGCTCACTCTATTATGTTTCTCATGACCTGTAAAATTTCTCATTTCCTATTTAGCTGCCCTAAAATGTTATCATAACACTTAACTCACTATTTACCCACTTACCTCATGTCACTTCTTAACTCTTACAACAATCATAAATAATAATATATATAAATTAATATAGGTAATAGTTAAAATAATTTTATAATTGAATAATTTTTTAGAGTATTTTTATTCTTTAAGATATTATTTAATATTTAATTTTTTTCAAATATGTGTTTTAGGTGAAGTTGTGGCAAGAATCATTGGCAAGCACTGATGTTTCTGAAATGGACACAGACCAAGATGTAGAATTTCCATCACCACATTCATATTATGTATCATCTAATAATTTATCGTTGAGTTCATTAGAAATTGCGCCAGTGATGAGTAATAAATATCCCAATAAACATGAATGCCGCAGCGATTCATCTGGTTGTGGTATGTCTTCAACCAGAGTATCAAAAGAAAATACATTAGTTAGTGGTATTAATATATCAGTCGATAACAATGAATTGTGCTCTCCCTGTGAAACGGTAAAACTACACTCATCTACACCTAAAAAAAATATTGGGCATCATTTATACTCAACTAAAACCCAAAACACAAATGTATCAAATAAACAAAATGACGAATCACAAAAACGCCGTTCATCAAAAAAATACAGAAAAACAGTAACTATATTATATTATGATTCTTTTTATTATAAGTAAAGTATTGCATATTGGTTTTTCACTGCTTATAATTTTTTTATTTTGAATTATATATGGAAAATTTATAAATCTAGTATCAAAACATTAATATTTATAATAATTTGTTTCTAGAAATCAAAACTTGAAGAAAGCCAATGCCCAAACGAAGTAGACGAATTTATGTGCCAGTTTAAACATTGTATTGGTGTCATTAATGGAGTAGTTACAAAAATGGAAGAAAGCTTTATGTCACAAAGATAATTTTTTTTTAAATCTATTGTCCTTATTTTTTCACTCCCGTGTTATATAATAATGAATCGAGTTTAAAGGGTTTATTAGAGGCTATCATTTATACCTTTGTATACCTATTTTTATATTGAAGGGTTTCTTGTATTATTATAAAATTGTTTTGTTATGATTTTTGTTTAAATATTAAATGTTATTTTTTACGCATTGTCATTAAAATAAAATAAAATAATTTAATATTTTATTATGTTGTTAGGTATATAACCAAAACTTATAATAGACTGTTAGGCTAGCATCTTCTCTTTACACACTAAATATAATATTACTTTAATATACTGTATTCCATGAATTATTTTACAATATCTATTTATTTTAAAACATATTGAACAGTTAAAAACTAAAAATAAGTGTCTTAAATTCCTGACAAGCCCATGATAAATATATTTACATATACAAATAATGTTTTCCCAAAAAGTCCATACCATCTTATCATCCATATTGTCATGACTTATTAACTTTAGTTCTTATTGAACTTAATGATATATTAATATAAATTATTATAGTAATAATGTAATAATTATAAAACTTTATATGCAAGCTTTTGCCAATTAACTAAATTAAATTTAAATTATAAGTATATCTAAACATTTTTCTAAAAATGCAAATAATTATTATATAAATTAAGGGTACAGACATTTTTCATATTTTGTAACTTATGTTATTAAGTACCTATAATTAAATTCATATATGTATGTATCTATATTATTTTTGACATAACTTTTATGTTCTTTCTTTTTAACAAAATGTTGACACTGTTAATCTTATTATTCTTATGTTTACTATTTAATATTTTTTTTAAGTATTAAGCCATTTGTTTATTTCTTTTGATATTAAGATTTGTTTATTTTCTCATAACACAATTTTTTTTGCTAATTTATGTTTAATTATGTAATTTTTGACTAATTGTAACCTTAAGTGCCATATTAGTATCTGTCTATAGGTGTGTTTAATTGTTAACGACAAGACTGATTCTATATAAATAAAACACTAATTTATTGTTTACAATTTCTATTTATGATTTGTTATAACTCGTTTAAATAAGATATGGGTTATATATACTCTGTACATAGTATAAAAATATGTTCAGTTTAAGAAAGAGTTACGGTGACTTAAACTTTGAGCCATAGTTGTGATTATTCCGTTCATTGATCATCCTAATATAAGCAGTGATGTATTTAGACTGGCGACTCCAAGGTAGATACATCCTAGTTGGAGGGAAAGCACTATTTATAGTGGTCAATTTTTGTTATGCATGTTGTACATATCACATGGGTAGTGAGTACTGCTTAAGAGTCAAGAGGTAGGTTATTTAAAACATGAATTGTATGATAAAAAAATTTTCAGTTTGTCATACCACTACCCTGTGCCCCTATTTTTCATGCTACACCACTGTATAAAAGAGTAATTTCTAATCATGTGCATAGTCAGTTAAATAATATTCATAATATTTCACAAAATTTTTATGTTATGGTCTTGTGAATTAAAGTATTAAATAAAAAATTAGATGTTGAAGTTACGGTGACTTACTCTCGTGATTTAGTACATGGTGTAAACTTTAAATTTAAAATTATTGACCCAGTTGGCTTGCCACTCATGAATTAAAATTCCTGAATGATTAAAATATATACCTAATCAAATATTCAAACTGTAAACCTTAATAGTTTATATTATAATCATTTTTCAATGATTAATTTGGTCGTATAGCCGCAGAAAGGTAACACGCAATATGATGGATCAACTCCGTTCATCTAAATTTAAAATATTTATAACTAACAAACAACTTGTCCAAAATTTGATTTTTATGGATTAAAATACTTTGTTCAATGTTCTACTTAAAATAAAAAAAAAAATGTATGTCATCGTTCAAAAGAGTAAAAAATTATAATAATATAATATACAGTTTGTCAGTTTGTAATGCAAATGGAATTTGATTATATAAATTTATTAGATTTTAGTTTACCGTGACTATATACTATACATGCTAATACATTTCCTTGATACATTAACTTTTTTTATTAGTTAGGTAATCGTCAGTGTCTATAGTGCAATAAAAAATGAGTTGTTAGGTACTATTTATTTTTGAAATACAATATTTTACCAAATTTTGGTGTACAATATATTATGTATTTTTTCAATATCTAGATACTATATTTTTTTAAAAATGTGTCCAAGGCCCCGGTACATAAATTTGAAGCCCAATTGTACCGACTCCGCTTTCCTTTACTTACTAAAGTTAACAATTACCAAATTGGTAATATGATATAATTTATACTTATACATACTCAAATTACTATATTGTGGTAATAATGAATGATTTTATTTATTTCGTCTGCGTAGAAGCCACAGTAATTGGTCAAAAAGCCGAAGGATAAAATATAGGTAGTCCGATCTAAAAAAAGTTCGGACTCATTTTTTTTTTATTTTCAGACAAAAAGCCAGAGTACATTTTTCGAATCAGACAAAAAGTCCAAAACCATAAATTATTCAATTTACAAAATTGACAAAACAAAAGTATAAGTCAAGCTCAAAACTTGTATTTTAACTTGTACTTGACACAATTTAACAATTATAATTGTATAGATATAACCGTATAAAAAATTATAATCAAATTAAATATTGTATAAAAAAATTAAATAATATGTATTTTATCTAGCTGAGACGGCCGGGCTTTGCTCGTGTTAAAGATTTTTTTTTCTGTTTACTCTATTATCTAATTTGTGAATATTGTAGTTCACGTAATTTTTCTCTTAAAACCAAGTTTCTTACAAATTTCGAACCCCTATTTTACCCTTTTAGAGTATTTAAATGTATTTTTCAAAAATTCTTTTTTAGTGAATGCCTTAGTCATAATAGATATACTTGTACGCTAGTTTTCAATCCTATCCGTTCGGTAGTTTGTGCTGTTCGTTGATAGATCAGCCAGTAAGTCAGTTACGTTTTTTTTTTATATATTATAATATAAATTATTTTAAATTTTAATTTTGTGAATAAATAAATTGTAGTTTTGGGTTTTCATCTTTTTTCTAATCAGACTTTTATGTCCTCAGGATTCAGTAGGCGCTACAGTAGTAGCCAGTATGTAATATGATATTTCAATAAAAAATATGTAGGTCCCTACAATAAAAAAAATTAAATCTACGTCCGCGGCAGTTGCCAAACATGACAAATATTTATCAATACTCATGCATTACCCAGTTGAGGTCGATGAGTTGTACTCACTTCTATTATATATTACTACCTTGTCTCCTATTTACATCTATAAATACATATGCTTATGTGATATGTAATATATATATCATAAGTGTATACAAAAAGAATGTCACTAGAATTCTATCTCACCGGGCATCAATAAGTTAACGATCAAGAATTAAATGTCACTATGTGTCGATCTAAAAAAAAATTCAAATTTTAAAGTATTTAGTGTCAAATATGCCGCCTGCATAAAATGTCCTGAATGCGAACTGTCTGGATGTTAAATGGAGAATAGCCAATGCCCAATGAGGCGATGAAGAATTAGACGAGAGTAAAAGATAAACTTAATCTTTGGATAAACTGCAGCATATAATATTCTTTAATCAGGACTTTTAACCAATACGAGTTCCTCAGATACCTTTAGTAGATACTTACTGGCAAATACTCAATTGTCAAATATACGTAAACTTTTAGATTTTTAATTTCTTTTAATTACAATATAAAATAAAATAAAATCTATTATTTACAATATGGATGTTATGTGTAAAATAAGGGAATTATCGGAAATACATAAATATACAGAGTAATTCACCAAACATGCTCACCCCATTTTGTCCTTTAATAATGAATTTATTCATACTTGGATTTTTGGAAATTTTAAATATACTTAAAGACTATATTTTAAAATTCCTGAATTTTTTTTTCTACCTAAGGAGTTTGAAGAATAATTGAGAATTTTATATTTTAAAAAGAATATAATTAGATATTTATTGCAAAAATTATATTTTATTAAATATAGTGTACTTTTAGGAAATTGGAGTTTTTAATTTTCAACAAATTGAAAATAATATATAAAACAGATAATATACAATTTTGTATATCGATACAAATTATCGATAAAATAAAATAATAAGAATGTACCTACATACATTTAAAATTTGACAGATAATAATTCTAAAAATGAATCTTACTACAATATTCAACAAATTTCTACACAATTAATAACAGTATTTAATTAAAATGTTAACAAGTACAATTTGCATTTGACCACAAAAACAATATTTATCAAAACATATTTGTAATTGTTTTCAAGGAAATTTACTTGCTAAAATTTGCTTTGTTTAGTCATAGTAAAACACGAGTTTCTCAATCAGGGAAATCACAAATTTCAAAATCTAAATTTGTTTATTTAACAAAAGGTAACAATAATTAGGTATCAATAATTATAAAATCAACAGATATTTTCACTTTATTCGTTACCAAATATTAATATGTCTTGTTTTTTTATATTATTTTTGTTTCTAAATTTCAAACTATACTTTGAAATGTTGTTAGGCCACTTTCAGCCACTTTTTTGTTCCTAATCATTAATATGTCTCGTTTTTTTTTCTAAATTTTAAACTATGTGTTTATGAAATCTATAAAATTATCTATTTGTGTTTTGAGCAAAAAATAAAAATAACTAAATAACATTATTTGATCCATTTTCATAATTTATGTTGTACAATAATAAAAATTCCGTTAGTCTAAAAAACTAAATACCGTTTCTTTTTTTTGTATTAACACGTATATTTTTATTTAATTTAACATAATTATGAGCCTTATTGGATATGCTCGTGTAGGGGGCCGCGAAAAGTTAACCAACAATATTTACGCATCAAATCTCAGTATAATATATATTGATAGTTTTGGTCACGTAAATGTATAATATATTAATAAAGTTTACCGGCGTGATGATCCTTATGAAATGTGAACGGTAATATATAATATACATTTAAAAACAAGGCTGATGCTTTTGCTGGTAATAATAATAATAATAATAATAACATTTTATAAAATCAATAAATATTTAAATTCTATTTTAGCCTTTAGGTATAACTACTTTTCTATTAATTACTGAGGTATTAATAATAATTAAGATTATAAATAATGATCTGTTATTCAAAGACGTATTGGCAGACCTGAATTAACGGGAAAATAAAATTAATTATTTTTTTATATGCTTTGAACTTATTCAATAACAAAACAATATTTTCGATATATGAATTGATTTAAAAATAAAAATAACTTATGATTTACTATTAATTCTAATTGATTAAACATTTGAACATAATATGTTTTTTTTATCTAGTTGGAGAACATTGTATAAAATAAATACTAAATAGTAATCAATTTTAATACGAGTTGCAGTTGATGTTTTGATTGAAAAAACGGACAGACGACACTTTGTAGTTTGTACATTTGGTGGCCTATCCACAACACTGTGTGACCACTGATCACTACATGACATTTGAAAAACAAAAATTGATTTTGTATTATCTTCCACTGATAACAATATTTTCGTAGATTACAGGTATCATGAATTTGGTAAAACATTTTTAATTTTTATTTTTTTATTACTTATTATTTATTTTATATTTACAGTATACATTTTACTTTACACTAGATTTTAAGCAAAGTAAAAAGTTAAATTGTTAGTGCTTGGTTTAATAAAAGTATTTCATTTTTATCTATTTATTTTTCTTTGAAATTATATTTTGAAAAAATGGCTGTAAACAATAGACATAAAAAGAATGTGTTGAATAATTTGAGAATAGATGAGGTAATATAATATTTGATATAAAAAAATAATAAGTTAACTGTTTAGTCATTTAGAATTTAATGGTTGATTAGCTTTAAGCCATTGAATCATAGTTATCTATGCAACAGTGGTGGTCAAATGATTTTGTTATGAGGAGGGGGTGATTAA
>JACXSJ010000925.1:79196-136625 GCA_014851325.1 Pentalonia nigronervosa | reverse complement strand
ATTAATTTGAATGATTATTTTATTGTTTATAAATTTATTTAAACTTTAATAACATTGTTTTTTTTTTCTAGTTTATAGAAGCCAGAATATTGTTGAAATTAATTTATTTTTTATTCAATTTATTTGACAATTATTTTAATAAAAAAAAACCATTGGACATTTTAAATTGTTATTTCCCTGCAGAAATATCAATTTAGTCAAATTTTCTGTAAGAAATTTCGATCAAAGTGAATAAACGGAGCATTTTGTCTACTAGAGAAAGTTTTTCCTGACACAAAAATAAAAAAATCCCACGTCATTGTGAAATCAATAAATACATCACTCCGGTTTGAATTTAAAACTTAATAGGTCGGCAAGTGGGTACCGCTTTCAATCCTTAGCTATAAAAATTGAATATTTTATACATTTTTAAGTGCATAGTAATTTGTACATTTTCGGCATTTTATTGTTGTCGTATTATCATTATCTGAATAAAAATTATCCTCGTCTAATCCCAACGCTGATATCAACTGGTATATAATTACTTTAAAAATATTCTACTATATTTCGTATATAAACGTACACAAGGCCGAATGCTGTATTCTTTTTTTCGTATACACGGTTTTTTAGCTCTGTGGAGATATAAATTTCTGTTTTTCAAATAATAAGGGCATTTTTACTGTAACTTATTCAGCAGATGATTTTTTTGATAATTCTGACGCTCTAAAATCAACAGCTGAACGAGTATTTTTGTGTTATTTAACTTTATGTATTTAGGATAATAATAGGTCCATGTCAGTAATAAGTTTGGAGGCTGTGGTGATTTGAAAATTACGGTTGGTAATTAATATTAATCTTTAAGCATTAATAATTTGTAAAAATGGTCTAAAAAGGGAATATAATAATACCTAATCATCTTCAATTTAAACAATTTTATAATTGAAAAAATTTACTACTCACGTTTGATGTTTAAATTGGGCACCTTATCCACATATAAAGAAAAAAATGTTCTACTAAATAGATTACAGTACAAAAGTGGGGTTTTTATTTAATAAAAAAGAAGTTTGCATCGCTCTCTGAGTAGAAGGTACGAGAAAATTTCAATAATTTAAAATTATGGTCTTTAAGTATCCATATTTAAAAATTCCAGAAATCAGAATTTGAATAAATTAATTTTAAAATGGAACGAAATGCGGGTGAGCATGGCTGATGAAACATCCTGTATTTATTGAAGTTTCAATTGCTCATTACCGAGCAAACAATATATTTTATAATAATTTCCGAACCATATAAACGCAGAGGAAACGAGTGTGTTAATTATCGGAAAGCGTTCATATTGTATGTATAGCGTATATGCTACGTAGGTACGTTTCCAGATATTATAATAACATTAACAAAAGTAATTTCGCGGCAACATTCAATTAGAAAGTTTTAACTATAATTTATTGTCCACCTATATAATACACGCAGCACACAATATGCATATACTTAAAATATAATATAAAATAATAGTACAATAATATACTAATAAAACGGAGAATAATATATATTGATTTTACAGTGTTGTGTGTTTTTTTTTTATGTCTGCCACCACGTTTTAAGGCAATAAAAGTGCTTCGATTTTCTTCATCGGTATCTTTTCTAATAGGAAAGTGAATCTAGTTGGTTTTTTTTTTTGAGGGGGGGGGATGGTTAAATGTAATAAATTCCCAATAGATTATAAAAGCGTCGGGAAAAGCAAAATAAAAGAATAAATAAAAATAAGGCAAAAACGGGAATTTTTACGTGAAACAAATTTTTGATAGATTTAGGGTTTTGATGTAAAACAAAAAATAATAATTCTAAACACATAACATTTTCACCAAAAGTTTATATACCGTTTTCTATACACCATAAAATTTTCAATATTTTTACTCTTTTTGAGCTGTTTATAGGCATTAGAAATTGTCGGTTTATATTTTATTGTCGATGAAAATTCTATTGCTCCGTCAAAAAATTTGAAAATTTAATACAGGTTACTCATAACTTGCTGTTAGTGAAAATTAAAAAAAAAGTTAAACATAAGTCTACAATAGTTTTTAACAAGCCTTTAAAATAATAATTTCGACAAAATATGACAAAATCACAAAAATTTGCAATTTATTTTGATATAGAATTTCATAAAAAATTATATGTTTAAATCTAATATTTGATATTTAAACACGAGATTTTTTATAAGTTTTTCTACTTTTCACAAATCAAAAGAAGTTTACAGGAATGTCAAACTAATTTTTTATGAGCGTTCGAAATTAGACATTGAATATTCACCCTTAAACTACAGATTTCTTAGGGAACGATTTTCTCATTTTGTTGTAATTCAAAAACGTATAGCCGTAGACACGTCACCGCCGAATGCCGAGATTATCATTTTCTATACGCCATTACAAATTCAACTCATCCATTATGGTTGTGACCCACTTGACACCCTCTGCAGCACTGCAGAAGCGGTACCCCCTTGTCAATTTTTTTTTCGTTTAATTTGTTATTTTTATAATTTTTTTTACCTGCACAATGAGTCTGCGACTGGCTCCGTGTAGCCGCGGCGAAGTACAATGAAATACGAAAAAACATTTAGAGCGGCAGAACAGAGTGGAAACGATTTGGTTTTATAGATTCAGAACGCGGCGAGGATAAGCTATATTATTGCTCTGCGCCAGGTTTTAATACGAATCCGCTGCTATGTGTATATTAAATGGCGTCCGCTTGTATTCTTTTTACCGTCACCGTAGTTAGACGCGAGAACTGTGTACGCTTTTTTCTATAATAAATGTTCTCCGATTCGTATTCGTGCGAAAAGATATTCAATATGTGTCCACCGGAAGTTTGATGTAGATTTATTATTACCACGGCGATCCGCTGCATTCGAGAAACACATTATTATTATTGTTTTGTGTGGGTATATATTATATTGTGATGTCCGATATTGTTTTCGGCTAAAAAACCGTGTATACGAAAAAAAGAATACAGCATTAGGCCTCGTGTACGTTTATATACGAAATATAGTAGAATATTTTTAAAGTAAGTATAGAAATACCAGTTGATATCAGTGTTGGGATTAGACGAGGATAATTTTTATTCAGATAATGATAATAAGACAACTATAAAATGCCAAAAATGTACAAATTACTATGCACTTAAAAATGTATAAAATATTCAATTTTTATAGCTAAGGATTGAAAGCGGTACACACTTGCCGACCTATTAAGTTTTAAATTCAAACCGGAGTGATGTATTTATTGATTTTACAATGACGTGGGATTTTTTTATTTTTGTGTCAGGAAAAACTTTCTCTAGTAGAGAAAATGCTTTGTTTATTAACTTTGATCGAAATTTCTTGCAGAAAATTTGACTAAATTGATATTTCTGCAGGGAAATAACAATTTAAAATGTCCAATGGTTTTTTTTTATTAAAATAATTGTCAAATAAATTGAATAAAAAATAAATTAATTTCAACAATATTCTGGCTTCTATAAACTAGAAAAAAAAAACAATGTTATTAAAGTTTAAATAAATTTATAAACAATAAAATAATCATTCAAATTAACTCATTACGTTTCTAGAACTCGTTTGCCACGGTGGTACCTAATACTTTTGAAAAAAATTACAGTCCGACATTTTTGACCGTTTGTATACGCATATCGATTCATGTTTAGTTTAAGTTTTTATGTTATTATTTAAATTATACAGTTTAAAGTTTGTTTATATACAGCGGCCTACAATAGCCATTTAATACGTTTAAAACCCGTTTACAACTATTGACAATATATTATGTTTTCTGAGAATGTTAATATCGAATCTGAAAAGTGCCAGACGCTATCCTGTTTATACGATCGCTCACTAATAGACGCTTTGGACTTGGCAGTGCAACCGGTCGATCGTAAACTCAGCCGTGCACAAATGTTCAATTCGATGCCCGAACTCACCGTACAGACTGTCGCGTCCGTGAAAAAATCTAGTCCGTCACTCGACGTTGAATCGCCGAGAGTGCAGGGTGGACCCTCACTAATAGACGCTCTGGACTTGGCAGTGCAACCGGTCGATCGTAATCTCAGCCGCGCACAAATGTTCAATTCGATGCCCGAACTTAACATACAGACGGTCACTTTCATCAAAAAAACTATTCCGTCAATCTGCAAGAAATCGTCTCTAGTGCACGACGATCGCTCACTAATAGACGCTTTGGACTTGGCAGTGCAACCGGTCGATCGTAAGCTAAGCCGTGCACAAAAGTTCAATTCGATGCCCGAACTTACCGTACAGACTGTCGCGTCCGTAAAAAAACCTAGTCTGTCATTCGACGTTGAATCGCCGAAAGTGCAGGGTGGACCCTCACTAATAGACGCTCTCGACTGGAACGTGCAGCCGATCGTTCCTAATATCAGTCGTACACAAAAATTCATGTCGATGCCCGAACTGAGTATTGATTCGCCAGTGTACACTGTTAACACTCTTCTACCGGTGCCAGCCGCAATTCAAAGAAGATCTTTGTGGAAGAGAACGAAAAGATTTGTGTATAAGCGCGTAGTGTATGTCGCACGAAAAATTTGTTTTTGTGGAGCTTTCGTAGATAAAGAATAATATTTGTTCGCCAACAGTTGTTGCTAATATTTTGAAATAAACCATTGCATTTAAAGTGACCTACTGTAATTTGTATTTATTTTTATATAATAAAATAACAATGGGTTTGCGGAGCCGACATTAAGGTGCCCAATTTAAACATCAAACGTGAGTAGTAAATTTTTTCAGTTATAAAATTGTTTAAACGGAAGATGATTAGGTATTATTATATTCCTTAAAAATGACTTACAAAAATATAAATATAATATTTGATCAAGTATTTATTATTATTGGACCATTTTTACAAATTATTAATACTTGAAGATTAATATTAATTACTTACCGTAATTTTCAAATCACCACAGTCTCCATTATATCTTCCACACCTATTACTGACATGGACCTATAATTATCCTAAATACATAAAGTTAAATAACAGAAAAACTACTCTTTCAGATTTTGATTTTAGAGCGTCAGAATTATCAAAAATATCATCTGCTGAATAAGTTACAGTAAAATAACCCTTATTATTTGAAAAACAGAAGTTTATATCTCCACAGAGCACTCCATAAGTAGTACAAAAAACCTCGAAAATTCAATAATATACTCTTTAAGTATAGATTTGAAAATTCAAAAATCAGATTTCTTATGACTCCATTATTGAATAAATAAAAATTAGTGATCATATTATTGGTGAATTACACGATGTACAGGGTGATTTACCAAGCTTGCTCACTCCCATTTTTTCATTTAATAATCATTTTTTTCAAATTCTGATTATTCGAAGTCTTAAATATACTTAAAGACTATATTTTCAAATTCTTGAGATGTTTTGTACTACTTGAGGAGTGCCTTGTAGAGATACCAACTTCTATTTTTCAAATGAGAATCCTTCTTTTCAACTGCAAATTTTTAAGCGTATAACTTTTCAGAAAACTTTGACGTATTAAAATCAAAATTCGAAAGAATAGTTTTTGAATTATTTAACTTTTTGTACTAAAGATAATTAGTGGTCCATGATAATGAGTTTGAAAGATATGGGAGCTATTTAAATTTGAAAATTTTAATAACTAATATTAATTGATCAATATTTATCATTTATATAAATGGTATAAGTATAATAAATACTAAATCTAATATTATGTATATTTTACAGGTATATTTAATAATACCATTTTGAAGGATCCTTAGTATAAACATTTTAATAACTGAAAAACTACTCGTTCAAATTTCGAATTAATTACATTGAAAATTTCTGAATAATATATAGTTAAAAAGGGGGGTTTTCAGTTGAAAAACAGAAGTGTATCATTGTGTATCAAATGTATTATTATCGTTTTATCGCAGGAACTTGAACGTTAAACAGAACACCGCGGCTTTTATACGAGGCAGCCGGAATATAAGCCACTGTCGTTCAAATTATCTTAGGTGACTACGCGGCTCACTGCCTTTCTGATATTTTACGATACGCTTTGCCCTATTAAATGATTAATTGATTGATTTTTTTTTTTGTCATAATACTTTCGTACCGTAATTTCAATTAGGCCGTTTCGATCTGTCTGCAGGGAAAATGAAAAAATTTTAATATAGGGGTGTGATGTAAAAATATATAATATAATATATTATATTGATAATTATCCGGATTCCAGACACTATCTATAACAGTACCCATACCATTTATATTATACAGAGTGTAACAGAAATACCTGATAAAATATGAAATTACTTTTGTTCCAATCGATATTTTATAATTATTTTTTTTTTTTTTTTGTATATACAGTAGAAATTCGATTCACCATCAGTCACGGGCAGGGGCGTAATTTGGGGGGGGGGAGAGGTAAAGTATAGCTTTTGTCATCAGTGCTTAGCTATAGTTTTATTTTATATGATAATGAGAAATTAATGCAAACCTATGTAAAAAATATAATTGAATCGAATTATTAAACCATACAGCTGTAATATTAACTGAAATTGTCAAATATTAAATATTATGTTAAAATTTAGTAGGCCGATACCTTGCCTATCTGGCACTGGATCGACCGTAGAACTATTATGATTTATGAGCCACAATACAAGATACAGATAATTATGAGTCGAGAATTGGTACTTTTTAATTGCACATATTATGCATTTATGTTATACGATTATTATTAATTTTATTTGATCGAAATGTATAATAATGTATTATAAATAATACAGATTGTGCTGTACCTATAGTTTCTATTTTAAAATTCCTTATTTGTATTGCGATTATGCGTTTTAAATTATATTGTTATAATTTCAAGCAGTTATACTATATTTAATGAAATAGTTGTGTTTGCTGACTATTTTATTCGGAAATTTATGTTATTGTTTTTTTTTCTTTTTCAGCGTAAATCGTATTAATTAAGGTAATATTATGTCGATTTGAGTAAAGGTTATGTGTATTTCAATAAGTTGTCAGTATCATGTTAACAAAAACGGACATTAATATCATTTACTTGATATAAATTGTAAAACAGTTATACAGTATTCACTATTTATCTATAGTTGTGGGACTCAACGAGCGAAACTATCGGTTATTTTTTTATTTTTTTTTTTTTTGGTATAGGCTAAAAGTTGTATACTTATTGGGCCGGTCACGTTTTGCCCTACTCTGTGAAATATTGAAATGACGCCCTTGGACTCGTGGGACCAGAGCCTTGACGGACAATCGAACAGGCAGTTAACAGATATTTTGCAATAAACGTGTAAAAATAAAATAAAATACAATTTTATAACGTATGTGCGTTTTAATATAAATAATAACAAAAAAAAAAATAATACAATACATACACATACATACTAAACAAAATTATCTGTGATCTTCATATTTATAATTATTAGTTATTTTATAGTTACAATTTTCTATCCGATATCGAATATTTGTTAAACATGATAAACAAAATTACATACATTATGTCTGTCAATATTTTTGTAATCAACATATAATCCTTCCTACGTTTTCTCGAAAATAAATATTCACCAGTAGATACGATTTTGTATAAAGATATTTGTACCTACATATGCTATGTAATAAATTTATGTTCTATATACCAAATACCAATTTGAAAATGTATCCAAACACGCAATTGCCAACAATCTTGTGACTAATAATTATTCCAACAGTGTCCGTCTCAACTTTTAAATTTCAATCAGAGCTTTCCAAGCTCCGTGTTAACTTCTCTTTTTCGTGGTGAAAAAGTTTCAAGCGACACGCCTGTGCGTGGAAATAACGAACATTTCAACACAAAGCGTCTGTCGTACTTGGGGGCGAAGTAATTTTTCGAATTGTTTAATAATTATCATAATATTCGATAAAACCGCGGTGTCCACCTGTTATAGCTGCATGTTTTCAACAAAATCTCGACAATTTTTTCAAATAAACCACGGCTCGGAGACTTCTACAACTGTTTTCTAGATGATTTATTATGTCCTTCCTTTTAAATCGAAAGGCACCTGCCGCAATGGTCCGCCCAAATACTCGTATCACACATTATTCTCTTTTACTCGTCGTAAGGTGTTTGTAGATGCTATTCACTATTGTTGACGACGTGACTATGATTAGCTCCTTAACTAACCATTTGTATTTATATGAAATATTTTTTCAGTCGTTTAAATTTAAAATAAACACTTTCGTTTATTATAAATACACACAATCTATCGGTACGCACATATTTTAATAATGTTTTTTTTTTTTATTACTAGTCAACATTTTTTTCTTCTTTTTCATTAATATTTCATATTGTAGTTGTAAACTTTGAATTACACTTCTTTCAAAAACAGTATATCTTATACAACAGATGTATCTCAAATTTTCGAATAAATAAACATGTACTTACGCGATAGTAGTATACAGAGTGATTCATCAAGCGTGCTCACTTCTCATGTTTTAATGACAAATTTATTTTGGAATTTTTTAAATATACCTACTCAAGACTTTATTCTAGAATTATTGAGATTTTTTGATCCACTCAAATAATGTACCGTGACGACACAAACTTATATTTTTCAAACGAGAATCCCACTTTTGTATTGTAGATTATTTAGTGGGTATTTTTTTTTGAAAATTTTAATAGACCTAATCTACAATTCAAGATTTTCAGTTATTGAAATGTTTGAAACTAAGAATAATAGTCCATAAATATGGATTTATAACAATATGAATTAGATTTAATAGTAAAAAGATTTAGTATTTATTAATTAATTATACTTGGACCATTTTTAGAAATTATAAATGTAGTTTGATTAATATTAATGACTAAAATGTTCAAATCACCCCATAGCTACCAATCGCAAATATCATCCAAACTTATCATAACAGATCTTTTATCCTTAATATTACTTACTAAGTTAAACAACTCAAAAACTACTCGTTCAAATTTTGATTTTGATACGTCAACATTTTCAGAAAAATTATCCACTAAATAATTTACAGTAGAAATGGGCGCTTCTCATTGGAAAAACAAAAATTTGGATCTCCACGGAACACTCTTTGAATAGTACAATGAAAATCAAAAATTTTTATATACCTATACTCTTTAAGTATATTTGAAAATTCCAAAAATCAGATTTAGAATAACTGAAGGGATGAGCGAATGCTTGGTGAATCGTCCCGTATACAATATGCATGTATTATATTTTATAGTGCGACTCGCACATGCACACACATATACTATATTCGTACATTTCTAACTTAAATTAATATTATGCACGATAATAATAATAATACCATATTTTATATGAATTATTATTACCTATTTGTCTTATATTAAAGTTTAATAATTCAAAGGGTTGCATCGTGCAAACAAATACAATCGTTTTATTAATACTTCAAACAGACCAAACCGTAGTATGAAATCGTCGTCAAAAAACAATTTGTACACATTGTACAGCTGCCGCAACGTCTATTTTTTCAACGAAATCGAGCGAACCTTTATTACGGAGTCGTTAAAATATACGTATAGTAGTATAAAATTGTTCAGTTGTACACCAAACATCACTCGAATACCGATTTAAACAATACGCACACCAATGCGGCGTATATGGGGAGGAGGCCATCCCCTGGCTAGGACTCATAATGAAATTTCAGGTTCCATTAAAAACATTTTATGCCCATATTATACCTAAAGTTTTTTTTGTTTTTTGATAGTCTATTTATCAGGAGTGACCGACCGATTTCTATGGGGCGTCTGTTTTGAAACTTACCAAACGTCTCGCGATTCAAAACACTTTCAATAAATTTTTTCACACATTTACAATAATTTATAATAAATACGCATTTTATTTAGGTATATTAAATTTAATTTATTTACAGTCACAAAAGAAGCTGTTAAAAAATAAAATATTGCCCAAATATGATTTAATGTGAAAAATTTCATTTTTTATTTTTAACAAGTTGCCGACTCGAGTTAGTGCAACTTATTTTCGTTTAGTCTTCGAGATGATCATCTGTCGACCGAAAACCAAAATTTATTTTTTACAAAGTTCGTTTTCGAAAAAAACAGCTTTGCATTACATACGTCGAACCACAACCCAATATATACGATATGCGATATATTGACGTACGATAACGCAGCGGCATCTAACGTCACGTGTGTATCAGTCAATTTCTATGAATTATTTTTTGCTCGTATGAGCATGCAGGATTAGGCGTGGTACCCTATTCACAATATAGAAAAATATTTGCATTCATAATTTTATTATTAAAATGTAAAATGTAATGTAAAAACTATATTGTTATATATTTTATAACTATTAGGTATGCAACCATCAAGGTCCGTAAAAAAAATGTGTCTCCGCACAGCGGCCCAAAATTAAAATTGAGCGCGTCGAAATCATAATCTTGGCTCTATGTTAAAAATAAAATGAATTTAACATAAAATATGAAGTATATATCACGAGCTTTTATTACTTAAATATGATATTATTTAATATTTATTTAAATTATTTTGATTAGTTCAAGGGCAACAATTATGAAAACAATTAGGTAGTACAATATTTTGAATCCGTTATTGTTATTTTTTTAAATATTAACTATTATTTATTCTATTCATCTGATTCATATTCATATTTATGAACATAAAAACAGAATGTAATGCCTAATATTTAAATTTTCATAGTACCTATATCTAATAAAGTGAAAATACATTTTGTACGGTAATAAAATTGCCAACATCTCAAAGGCGGCTAAAGGCAGATAAATTATACATGATTAGAGAGCTGATAACTTGTCCTCGATTAAAACTAAATTTAAATTACTCAATAGTTATAACACTGCAGTGCAAATAAATAAAAGAAAGTGTACCAATTTTTTAATTTAAACAACTTGAAAAAAAATAAATAGTTTATTAGTATAGTTTATTTTTGCAGTTCACTCGATAAATGAACAACGTACAAGTGTTTGCTCACGATAATGCATTTCTTACTGCAATTATTTCTATATGAGTACACAAAAAGTCATATTTGTTATTAATATGTTATAGATAACTAGTTTATCATTAGAATAATAAGACATGTTATTTTTATCACTTTTGACGCGCAAAACTTTGATTTTAAACCACTGTGCGCGTTGGTGACCCCTGGTTTGTATTATGAAATATGAAAATTGGAATATTTAAATTGTATATTTGCAGATAAATGATAAGTGATAACCATTAATGATTAACACAAGTTATGTTTACATACGTTGATAGTGGTGCGTACTATTTTTTAAAAACGAATTTCCATACACCGTTATATTTACACTGTTTACAAGAGTTTTTCAACACTATAGTTCGATTAAAAATGTTTTTAAAAAATCAAGAAAGAAATGCTCGATTGCCAGTACTTGCTTTTATGATGATTCGTCGTAATATTATAACATTAAAATATATGAATAAAATTGTCGTATTTAAAAAAAAGAATACTTAAAAATTAATTTTACATAATATTTATAGTACCTATAATAATAAATATTTATAAAATGAAACTGTGCAATCTCTATTCATATTGTCACAATTTAATTTAATCACCAGGCTGACTAAAAAAATTCTAGTTGTAGCTATATGTTAATGTGCTATGTTTGACTATATAGTGGTGAATAGGTCCATAGTAAAAATAATAATTCCTATACACGCCATTGACGTACATACTCTGTTAAAATGTAGTACCGAATGATTTAAATAGCACTTCTGGCCAAAAGGATGTATAATAATGATGTATATCATAATCGGTTGTCGATGCCTTCGCGCAAATGTTTTATAAAAAAAAATAATATCGTCGTCGACACGGTCGCACAGACATAAAATGAAATAATAATACATTAAAATTAATCCGGAAGTACAATAATATATAGATGGATAAACTATTTAATAATAATAATAATCTTTATTACGGAATAAATTCCAACTACAGTTACAAATATTATATGATATATAGTGCATTAACAAATAATATTAATAAATGCAAAATAAATAAGTAAAAAGAACATAAAATCAAAACTAACAATAAGTTTAGTAAGTATTTATTGATAACATATCGATATATTATATTGTGTGATTCCACAATCGGCGAGTGCATCACAGGACCTTTGATCATAGAATCTGTTTGCTGGACTAGAATCAAAACTAAAGCTGTACACAATATACATAATTGAGATAATAGCATACAGGGGGCATTTTTTCCTTTAATAATTCTGATTTTTTGAATTCTTAAATATACTCGAGGACCATATTATTTTCAACTATTTAGATTTATATTAGTTATTAAGGAGTAGTGTTCTGTGGTCAGTCTTGTTGAGTATTCGAATACTAGTATTTAAATTTTAAATACATTTTTAGTCTAACTTCATCTGATTAAAATATAAAAGGTATAACGCATCTGAAATTCAAAATGTGAAAAAAAATATTTTTTAAGTACTTTAAATACTTTTAAAATATATTTATATTTATGTTCAAATGCTTTTAAAAGACAGTATTCGAATACGTATTTTAAATACAAATGACACCAAGTGTTTAAATACGTATTCGGAATACATTTGAAAAGTATTCTTAACAAGGCTGCCTGTGGCGATTAAAACTTATTTTTTCAAATGAAAACCAATTTTTTTTTTTTTATCTTTAAATTGTTAGAAGCTGATGTTTGAAAATGTTTATATATCTAAATCGAAATTTGAACGAGTATTTTTCGAGTTATTTAACTTCGTAAACTAAATATAATAAGTCCACGATAATTGATAGGCAATGTTTAGTTTTAAAGATATGGAGTCCATGATAGTTTGAAAATGTTTGGTAATTGATAATCTATCAATATCTAATAATATTTTGCAAATATTGTCCGACTATAATGAATAGTAAATACTACCTACATGTCTACAACCAATATTGCTTTTGTTTTATATTTTTGCAAAACCATTTATAATTACTATTATTCTTAGTAAATACATACATTTTACTAACTCAGAAACTATAGGTACTCGTTCAAACTTTTATTTAGATTCATCAACATTTTCAAAAAAAATTATCTTCCCAATTAATAGCAAAAAAGGTTGGTTTTCATTTTAAAAATAAAAAATTTGCATCATCACAGAACACTATTCCTCGAGTGGTACAAATAACTGTAATATTGATGGTGCTTAAATAATTGAGAATACTTACAAATTCCAAAACTTGGAATTTTTATAAACCCATTATTAAAAAAAAAAAAATGAGGGATGGGGGAAGGAGGTAGCACATTTAGCGAATAACCCCTTATACGTGCAATGAGAGGCACGTGTAAAGCGTTGAAGGTTCAACGACTATGTTTATACGAAAACATTTTACCTTATACTTATTGCTATGGGTAACATTTAATTTGTTATTTATATTGGTTATGAATATTTATGATATTATACCTATAGGCTATAGTAAATTCCTTCTACCCACAAAATTTTTTCCGTTTCTGTGTTCGTGCTTGGGTACTTACATATTATATTATACTTTATAATATGCAGTTAGTTGTTGTTTCATTTGAGCAATTAGAGGCATTTATAGTATAAATAGTATGATATATATATATATATATTATTTACATTGAACACCGTTGTCCGGAAATTAAAACGTATACCTACAATAAGAATAATGTATGACTTTACCGACGGCTGTGATTACCCACGGCGACAGCTTCAATTATAATAAACCCATTTCGATGCGAAAATCTCAGTTTCGAACATTATAATTGAAAAGGTAACCTGCGTAGCATTACTGCATGCGCCACACAACTGCGCTACGTACTTATGTTTTAATCTCTATACAATATCGTCAAATCTCTTTGTTGTCGGTGTAATTAATGGCAGTATTTAATATTGATATGATGATAAAATATTCGTGTTCCGCGTTTCAATAATTATTCGAATTAATTAATATTTCATAATTTTATAATACCACCGTGTCTGTTCTACCCGTCAGTGATATTTTTCGATTTCACGATTTTGGAAAATTATTACTGCTCACACTATTACAGAGATCCGTATAATATTATTAAAACGAGCATAGGTAATACTTTTTAGTTTAGGGGGTTTATGATACAAACGCTAAAGATGAAAAAAAAACATACATATAGTTTGCGTGAAAATTAGTAGAGACATAAGCGCTAATATAACATTATACCCAGATAATAAATAATAAATGACATGTGTGCTAAAAATATACAAAATAAATATCATACATTTTCCACCAATATTGATATTTTATATATTTCAACATTCAAAGTAGTCATTAATCCATAATATATTACAATCGTAAAAATCTATATTTTGGTTCCGTAAATAAAACTCCTTTATTCGTAATTGTTTTGTAAAATTAATTTTCACTACGGCGTAGATAATACGTAAATGTTTACTACTTAATAGTATAGGTACCGATAATATAATGTTAAAATACAAAAACTCAGTAGCTCTGTCGCACTCAGATAATACTTTTGGCGTTTTTGGACGATATAGTTTTAAATTTAATATCTGAAATGAAGCACACTAATAATAAAATGACAATGTACAATGACAGCTTATATGAACATAGTGAAAGAAATAATCTATTAATACTAAGATATAAAATTAAGTTGAACATTTAAATTATTATATAAACGGAAAGAATAAGAGACTTAATATACTAAGTTGTAGATTATAATATGTTAGACAAAGTAAACTTAACTATATTTAATAAATTAAGTAAAGTAGTGTTAAATATATCTACATAATGAATTGAATTTCCCGCGGTAATAAGAACATTTGCCTGGATGTACAGCGTGTATTTTTTATTAATTGGTGAAGGATAAAATAAAAATTTATTTCTTGAATATGATCGGTTTAATCTAAAATTTAAACGCTTAAGAAGTTCTAGACAGTTGATAATATTATGTAATAATTTATAAAGAAATTTACAGTTTAAAAAATTTATTCTTTTATATAAAGACATCATTCTAAAAAAACTACAAAGGATATCGTATCCTGAATGAGGAACTTTTTCAAAATGGCATTTATATGATAAATATCTTAGAAAATTATCTTGGACAGAGAATAGACTCTACCGTAGATATCTGGGGTTTTGACGCTTTTTTACAATACGATTTATTATTTTCTTATCACGTTTTGGCGTTTATGTCTTCTGCTGAATTCAGGTATCTATGTATATTCAAAATAAAATTAAAATGGTCGCTATCGTGTTTTTTTTAATAATCGCGGAGTTAGTTATCCAATATTTATATATTATTACACACAATATGTATAGTTAATCAACGTAAATAATTCAAACGTTGGATTTAAAACGTCCATTAAATATTCATATAATCATGCACGTCTTTTAAAAGTTATGGCAGGAATGGAACTAGTCATGGAGGAGTAAATGGATATGCCTATTAGACGGATGGGTGGGTGGGTGACAAACTGCAAAGTGAGACACTACTTCAGTCAAATGATTTTTTCGTGGTCCCCCCCCCCCAAACATGATGTTTTCATGATGTATGAGACATGAAGGGAGTATGTGACTGGTTTTTAACATGCACTATTTGGTCATTAAAAGTTTGGTTTATAATTTATATTATTATAAATATTTAAAATGTGGTCGTGTCTCTCATATGCCCACAGACCATCTATCCCCCTCCCCTCGTCCCCCTCTTTCCCACCACACTTTTGACCACAACTGCACTTTGTATACCGTCAATGGTATGTAGTATGTAATAATGATTGAAGTGGGTAGATATGGTCACAGTTGTTATGTTACATTCGACCGGTATAAAATATTTTTTCACCCGAATTGGGAAAAGCATGTTTTCAAGTCAAAAGTGTTGATTGTAAAATATATGCACATCATATAGTATTATACCGCAGTCGCGAATGTATATTATTATTATTAACTTTTTATGTTAACGAATAACGACAGTGTTTATGTAGATTTAAATATCATCTAGTGTCTACCTGACAGTAGATAGTCGTTGTATAAAACTACTATGTAACGATAAAATTAATTTATATATAATTAAATTATTCATTAACGTGACTAAAAATTAAAATAATATAAAGCAATATATGAAACGCAAATATAAGAATCTCCGGAAAAAGTGAATTTTGAATTTTTTAATTATTTTCATACCGGTTTATGACATGTTGTATAATGATTTATAACATGACTAATGTTAATTTAAAAAATAAATATAAATATTATTTAAAATAATCTGTTTAAAAAAAAAATGAGCTACCTTTTGTTGGGTTTTTCAACAATAATGGACACGTATCACCAAAAAACAGAATTTTCACGTTTGTAATTGTCTGGTATGTATATTGTATTTAATTTTGACTTAGAAAAAATTCTAAAAATAAATAATTTTGGATCTCAGTAGGGTTCTTCTTTTTTGAATTTACCAAATTATAGATTTTTTTAAACCGTTTTATTGTACTGTCGTAGATTTCATCGTGATTTTGTAATCATTTTTAAAAAAACAATACTAAACTTATCGTTCTATTCTTGCCTGTACGGACGAAACTATTTTGTAGTAATTCGGCTTATCGAATACCTAAATATTCGTTATACCAATCTAAAGAAAATCTTCAATTATTGACTCCGCCCAGAGTCTAATATATATATAAGCAGACATTTAATGAAATTCCCCACTTATTGATTACATTATAGTCAGCTTAAATCAGATACAATTTCGAAACATGCATAATATGTAATTGTTAAACGCAAACATGAATATTGATAGATTAAATAATTTACTTTGGATTAAGTAACTACTAATCACTAATTATTTGAGAGACACTAAAACCGAACCTATTTATTAAGAGAACATTAAATATGGATGAGTGCCAACGTTCTAGTTAGGTGAACTATAATATGTTACTTAATGAAATTATCTGTATATAATGGCAATTATCTTAACATTTATAGTACCTATCATTTTAATTAGAAATTGACCGTTTAGAATGCTTAAAATGCTATAGTTGAACATTTTATTTACTTTGTATTAAATAGAAATACTGTTTTAAATTTAAAAAAATAAAACGTGTATTGGATGGATTAAGTAATCTAATCTAATCTATCTAATACACATTTTAGTCTTTATAATAAAATGCTAAAAAGGTCCGGTTTACACCAGAAACTAAATAATTATGTATTCAAACACAGCTTTAAACTTTACACTTTTTCTATATTGAAAATAAATACTAGTCATACACCTGGTCTCTATATCCAATCATCCGTCAAATGTGGATTTCCCAACTAGGTCCAATTTTCCAAGGAAAAGATTAATAACTAAACATACAAATTCGGATTTCAACTTTACTCTTTTTGATATAAACGAAAAAGCATATATACACTGAAGTACTAAATAAATATTGGTACCAATAAATTATAACAAAACCGATTTGCACCTTAAAAGACTTTTAAATAGACACCCAAAATTAGGTACCTATAGGCCAGGCAAGACGTCGTTCATTTATACAGAAGTGCGCCACAGCTAATTTGTTTTTTAAATAAAATCGTCTCCCGTCATCCTTTATACAATTTTAAAGTTTTAAATGTAAAAATAAATCTTTAAAATGTCATATAAAAAATTGTAGAGTAACTTACATTTTAAATAATATTAATTAATAAAATATAACTGCGAGGAAGTTTGTCTGGTGACAGGTATACATCTGTTAGAGTTTTGTCATGTTATCAATGATGGGATTTGAGTTTTGCATGAAAAGGAGTTTAGTGGATTTTACTTAATTCTATGACGTTTTTAATTTTAAAGTCGTTATATAACGAGTATTTTAACCTCATACCTGACATGGAACACCAATATGAGTGCGTAAAACCATGTTTTGGAAAAATTGAAGGGGTCGGTTGTTTGGAGATTTGGCAGGCCCGTAATTTAATTAGGTACTATACAGCCAAAGGTATATAGTCTATATATTAGCATTTTAGTTTTGAAATCGACTTTAAATTTCAGGAGAGGATAAAGATGCGGTGGATGTTATTAGGCGGTGTCATTTATTTTGAAGATGACGTTTCAGACTTAAATGCTTGACTAGAATTCAAATAAATTAAACAATACGGTTGACAGCAGATTTGCAACGATGAGTTAAGTTTTTACTTTGTTACATGTTTCAAACGCGTTGCGTTTGCGAAAATGTGAAATCGATCGACAGTAATTTATGCTCAATATATGGATTGATTTTAAGAATAATAAATCGACACAATTTTCACGGATTAAGGTAAAAGAAATTGATAGGTACTAATGAATAATTGTTATCAAAATGTTCGTTGATTGAATATCAATTCAATATAATAATGTTAACAAAAAACGTAAATAGTTTTGTTAGGAGTTGTAGTATTTTGATTTTTGAGTTTTCTGTAGATATCTGCTTGAAAAATAAATTAATGGAATTAATATTTTAAACAGGAATATAATATTATGTAATATTATTCAGTGCCAAAAATACATCTTAAACTAATCATGAATGGATAATTGTCATACTTTCATTTATTTATGTTAATTAATTTCCATTTATATAATTTTCAAAAGATCAATAAAGAACGGCGAATTTCTGTACATTGAATAATTTGTTATCCAATATATATATATATATATATATATATATTTATATTATTATATCAAATTAATCAAAACAGAAATATCAATTAAATACTGCTTTTGTTTTTGGATTCTGTTAATCGCCACAGTCGATATTGTATATAATATTAAACTTTTATTATTAAAGGCGTCAAAATATTTATTTTATCAATAAAATTATTACCTCTACAAAAACCGTCACAAAGGATACGATTTTCAAATAAAACATTTAATTTAAAATATTATATATAATAATGCTTAGTTTATTTATTGCTAATAATCATTATAGAATATAATTACTAAGAATAGGTTATTAGTTCTGTGTAATAAATTTAAAATTATATTTTTTTTATGTTGAGATTTAATTTATTTCTTTATCGCTTTCTTTCCAAGTAAATATTTAATTTCCATAAATATTTTTTAATCAATTTTGTTTTATTAATTTCGTCTTGGACAATAATTTCGAAATATAACTGTTGAATTAACGACATGGGATGCATACTAGTAATTATTAATTATTCGTGGTAAATACTTTTTTTTTAGATCCTAAAATTTGCGAAATGATTTTATGACTATAATTTTTTTCTCGTATCTTTTTGTAAAGCCTTTTCGGGCAGAAGTGCTCAGAAAGTTTTGAGCAGTGGCATTAATGAAAATAATTTCCAAACATAGTTAGGTACCTAACTCGAAGAGGTATTATCTGTTTTCTCGGTATAATAGTTTCTTGAACAAAATGTCTCGTACGAAAGATTCCTCGTCCGTCGTAAGACGGTGTTACAAAGAAATTTTACTTGTAGCACCAAAATTAATAGCTCTGGATCTATATGAAAATTAATAATTAAGCTCTTAGTACCTCTTAGTTACCTATGGGCACAATAGTTTTATGTAAATCTCAATGGGCCAAACTTACTTACAAAGAACTTTAGCACAAGGCACAGGCGTACAGCCGAACTAAAATCAATGTTGACGTCTAGCTCAGCACCCCTAAATTGCACATATAATATGATCAATCTGTGATCTAATATTAATAATACTAGTTAAGCTCTGTACACCGCTCATATCTTATTTTATTTCTCAATATTTCGAAGAGTCATATCCCTCATAGTACGCAACATGATTATAAACCTGCTGCAAAACTCGGATTAGATTCCTTGGTCGATTCCAGGCATTCACTAAATCTCCAGTTTTTTAAAAAATATTCTATCTGAAAAAACAGACTCACCTACCCTGATTAGTTTTAAAGTCCCTCAACGATCTGTTCGATATTCTGTCCCCTTTTTCATTCCACTATCGTCCACAAACTATATGTTAAATGAACCTATTAGACGTAAAATGTCCCTCGCTATATGTGGACCCCTCCTTCACTTTTTAAATTATTAAATAATGTTGTAAGTATCCGCATTACATAAATCTTAGTATATTGTTAATTAGTATTTTTCTCGTTATTGTATATATAAATGTGTTATGCACTATAATTGTCCAAAAGGTTCAGCCCGTCAAATCTTGATAAATAAATATATTATTGACCCTGATCCTATATAATATAGGTTGAAGCTGTTATTTGTACGTTCAAGCGAGAGATTAAAGAAAAAAAAAGCCCCATCCGGTGACATTTCTACACAATTTCGACGTTGTCGGCAACTCCTTTTATACGCTATATGAACAATTACCGAGAAAACTTACCTCTTCAAAGTAGACTCGATTATGTGATATAACTCTATAATAAAATACCTAGCCACTGCACGGAGATGCTATACACGCATGAACGATATCTACGATTATTTCTGCTGTACTCGCCGTGAACAAGACGGTGTACTTTGTCTGCTGCGACAAAAGATATTTTGAAATATATAAGCTACGCGTCGTCGCGTAAAAACTCGTAGGTAGTTCAACTCTGAATCCGCGAGAAAAAAAATAATCTATTGCACCTACGCGGTCTGATAATATAATATAATACGTCCATTGATGCAACATGGGAGGTGCAAAAGGGCTTTTAGTACCCCTTGTTTTTTTTTTAGGTCTAACAATTATTATTTTAGTGAAATACCAATTTTTTAATATATAAAATATTTATTGAAAACAAATTTTAACTATTTCGATCATAATAAGTCATAATAATGATTCGTTATAAATTATTTGAAATTCATATAATATGATACTTGATAGCACTATATACATACTGCGGCCGGTCGCAATAAGATTACTGGTAAATTTTCGTGAGTTTTTTTATTAACATACTATTGGTAAAATCTAAATTTAAAATAATAAAAAGAGTAATGTATTTATTTTGTTTTTATTATTAATATTAAGTATGTTAAGTGTATACAAAATGTTTTAATGTATCAATTATTGTAGGTTTGTAACTATGAGAACATTTAGTTTTAGTGGTAGGGAGTGTTCCTCACTGCTCTGTAAGGCTTCTACAATTTTAGCACCCCAAGTTTTAGAGGTCTAGTTGAGCCTATGAATACGTCTTTCGTCTATGTCAGGGATGGCGGACCTAAAGTTGGCCAAATTTTTACGGTATTCAAAAATATTTTCATTTCATTTTTTTTATTTTTTCATTTAATAATAAAAAAAAAAGTAGTCAACATACAATATTATTTATTGTTTTTTAAAAACAAATTCATCAGTTATAAAAGTTTAGAAGTCACTGCTTCCAGGCACGATATTTAGATTTTTTTTTAAAAGAAAAAGCTGCTCATAGCTCATTCCAAATAAACTCAATCCGCGTCAATGTACTTAACATCATGTGAAAGTTTATTTTCCACAATAAATTATTTCCAATCAAAAAACATGGGAGTAATACATCGTGTAACGAAGCTAATGCTGCTTGTGTTTTATCAAAACATTTAAGACAAACAGTTTTAGTTCAAAATTACAAATGGTAACATCGCAGAGTTTTTTATGCTCTGCGGGTTTTCTTTTGTATTTTTATATCCTTGTTGGTGCGCCGACAAATTTGTTCAACCGTGTCAAAAAAAAAAAAAAAAGGTGTTTTATACTCAATCGTGTCATAGCTATCATTCTCAGCTTCTGCAGAAAACAAAAACATTTAGGTAGTTATTTTTTGCCGGCAGGTGTGTCACGTCGTAGCAGATGCGCACAAATATCGCGAAGTCTATATCACCGACGGGTGAAATATAAAAGGCGGCGTGGACCTGCAGCTCACTGCAGTATACGCAGAAATCATCAAAATAAGTATAATATAATGTCGCGCAGATTTGGCGTGTGTCATAATATATCTCTATTATCTGTCCACGTACACTATGCCATAATTCCTGTACATACGTGTGCGAGCAGAACGTTTTAAAAATATAACACACGTTTTACGTGTCACAAAGCGTCTACTGCGTTTGTTTTATGTGTTTACGAGCAATAGAGGTATATACACATCCAGTAACATATTTATCCTAGGGCTAACCGGGACTAAGGTCCTGGGCAGAACATTTCAAAAAAAAGCTGCAAAATTTTAAAAATTGTATGAACCTTAAAAAAATTAATTTGATTTAATTCGAATACAATTTGATTCGTGTACAATGTAATAAATCACTTTTATTTTTACCAATTTTGTACGTTTCTAATGGAACTAGTACTCCATTATTTTTGTATTTAAAACGTATACAAAATAGAATGTGTAAGAGAAGTGTTAGCTGTATTCCAACGCAGGTGTAGACCACGGTATGTGGGCAGTAATATACTTGGTTCGCGGTCCATTTTTAGCGAGACATTAATATTTCCCCCTGGAAATGACTTATTGGCTTATTGACTATCGTCGACCGTTGACCAAAGAAAATTATACACAATCTCATTCATAGTAAAATTATGAAAATTTATGAATTTTATTCTTTTTGCTTCAGGTGTATCTTGTAAGTAACATAACACAGTCTACATAATATTATACCTGTAATAAATACGTATTGTTTCTTATAATATTATTGCCTACTTTAGTTATTCCTAATTTTGTAGTTTTCTTAAGTTAATGTTTAGTAATAAAAAACAAGTAATAAATTACGACGAAAACAACCGTATTATACAGGCACAATGTATAAGTACATTAATGTTAATTTTTTTGTAATTATTAAATTAATAATTATTTATAGTTTATCTAGATAAAATATTATTAATTTTTAGTAAGTTGAATTTGATTTGATTATCTTTTATCTGTATCTAGTGTAGTTTATCTTTATCCAGATAAATTTTTGTTATCTGGTTCTAACACTGTTTAGTTACCGCATCAAGCGATCACCGCTGAAGAACCACTTGCCGTCTTCTCTTATTCCTTAATAGCTTAATTGCCCAGCTTTTCTCGTGCACAGTTTTGAACAAAAATGTAATACCTACAATCTATTTAATTTGTTTTATGATATTTACAAATTACAGATACTAATGATAGCTATTATGATAATATACGTAATCATAGCACAAATATTAGCAGTAACTATATATTTTTATTTTAATATTAGAATAATTCGTTCGTGTTGTAAATTTGAGAAGTATTGACTATTTATATATTATATTATACTATATTGCAGACCGAACTCTGAATATAGTTCTATGTTAGTAATTAATACTACTATGTACGAATTACTTATTAATCACTTAAGTAAAAACCTCTTGATATAATATCATATTCAGAGTTTTATTTTGTAGTGCATAAACGCACAAAAATTGTCAGGTCTTTCCACTCTAAAAAACGCTACGTACAATTGTCTATGTGAAGAACAGTTACTTTCCAAATCTATTCCACAATTCGCTAATGTCTAACTTTACGCTTTGTTTATTATCATTGCAAGACAAACTTTTATTGAAAATTGGACCCATCTGAATTGAACCGGAAATTTATTGCAGTATAATGGTGTTTCGGTAAAAATATTTTTTCTCCCATAATACACCCTGTCAATATTGCAAAGAATGGGACACTCGGGAGAGTGTTTAAAGCAGCTATGTGTAAAAAGTTCAATTGTATTGTCAGAAACATAGTTTAAAAAAAATGCCAGTTTTTTTATATATATAAATAATAAAGATATACTGTAGCTTATGTAGTTTGCTTTGATGATATGCGTCATTGTTATTGTCCTATTAGTATTCATTGGCTGAGAACTTAATTATACATTTAGTTATATATTATGTAATTATTTTCTTAACTTAGATTTGCATTATAATAATATGTATATGTATTGTGACAATAGCAACGTATACCTGTACCCCACCTTTACGTATACATATCAGCTAGATAATGATTAATACAATGGTAGGTAGATAGTGAATCGTGATTAGTGACGTGAAATAGTAAGAGTTCTTTGGGGTGAGTGGATCATATAGGCTATAGGTGGTTATATACATGTATCAATAAATAATGAGAAAAATTACAATTCATGGCAACCGATATTAAGAAATAATTTATTTTACAATTAGTATCAGTTTGTTCTTATATTTTATAAAAAATATTTTTGTTATTACTATTTTCTAATTTTTTTTTAATCCCAGTAATAAGTTGACTGTCCTACCAATTTCATTGATCTTTCCACGAACGTCTTGAGTATCATATATATATATACTCAGTAGTTTTAAGAACCTGGGCTGAGTATCATATATGATACTTAAAACATAATTATCAAGTATTCGGAAAATATTAAGGACGATAATTGAAAGTTTGATACGTATCACACATGCGCAATCCACTTATAAGAAACCTTGTACTAAACTGTTAGACTTTTTGGCAGAGCGAACAATTTTTTATCGACATTTATAGAGGAATACACCGTTTTTCATTATTGCACAGGTACCAGCTAGACTTTTAAATAAACTATTAGATACCTGCTGCACCACGGCTTTTAATAGTATAGAAATTGTTTTGGTAGAAACGGGTATTGACGGGGGGGGGGGGGAAAAAAAACTAGTTACACCTTTGGCGTTACCGTTTCGTGTGGACACGAGACAAGACGCGTCCGCTGTGGTTCGTCCGCGTGATGCCCATGACAATAATTACACACAATGCCGGCGCACGACGTAACTGGGCGCGAGTGACCTTGGGCTGTACCGGTGTCGGTGGTTAATCGGTGCGTTTCGTTTGGTCGTGTTTCAGATTCGGCTCGGTGGCGTACGCGGAACTCGGCGACGAACTGTTCGACGCAGACATGATCGACGGGGACACGGTGACGCTGCTGAACCCGACCAAGTCGTCGCGAGACGCGCTGGACTACGCGTACGATAAGAAAACCGGCTTCGGCGAATGCGACCTGGAGTCGTGCGCGCCCTACCGGGGCCTGGCACGCGACCACCGGTGCAAGTCCCGGAGGAAATCCGAAGACGACCTGCTCAACGCCGCGTTCGGATGACCTCGATGGGCGGTCGCCCCGGACCGGTGCCGGGCGCGGCCCGACACGTTCACGTTGAAGACCCTGGGCCGAATGGAAAAGAAAGCGGCGCACCGTCGGTTCGGCTGCACCAAATCGGCGACGAGGCCCCGTCACGACAAATATTCAGCCGTCGCCTAGACAACCCTTACGCGCTACATAATATAGCATGTATTACGTACAGAACGCCCCCCCCCCCTCGCCAGTCATAACATGTCCACCTGACCTATAACCCGACCCGTAGCAGTGTAGCTGCAGGCCTATGTACCGTCCACGTGACAACCCCCTCCCCCCTTTCACTGTAAATTTCTTAGCAGGTAATCTTTCTAAAAATGTTGACGAAACAAAATCAAAATTCTAACTAGTAGTTCTTGAGTTATTTAACTTTGTGCACTAATAAATCCATATTGGCATTGGGTGGCATTGGGCCTGTGGTAATTTGAAAATATTAGTAATTTTATTAATATTTATAATTAATAAAAATGAACCACGTATAATAAATACTATTTCCGATAATACGTTGATTTTATATTTTTAAAAACTATTATCCTTAATGTAAACTCTTAAATAACTGAAAAACTACTCATTCGAAAATTTTGATTCTGATACATCAACATTTTTGGCTTAATAATTTACAGTGAAATGAGGGTTCTCATTTAAAAAACAAAAGTTTCCATCACCACAGAACACTACTTAAGTAGTATAAAAAATCTTAAGGATTCGACAATATGGTCTTCAAGTATATTTAAAAATTCCAAAAATTCAGAATTTGAATAGGCCAAAATAGGGATGAGCCTGCTTGGTGAATCACCCTGCAGTACATTAAAAGACATTGGATACAATTGTATCTATACTGATTATACCATGCATATCTACTAAATAATTTACATAGGTAGTCCAAAAATGCAAACAAAAAATTACATTTTAAATATTTGAAGTCCGTAATAGAAAGATAAATCATTGTTTTGGACTTCAAATGTTTCCCATGAACAAGGGCGATATAATATATACGCTTAAAACCTCGTTTGACGCTTAATTCGAAGTTACCGTTTTCCCCAATCTGCCTCCAATGTTGTAAAACTCCGATTTGGGAACACCTGAATTGACTCCCGATGTATCTTGTGAATATTCCCAACCGACCGTTACATTGGTACACAATCCAAGAAAATAAAATATATCTATCAATGGGTTTTCATCCAAAAAAATGCACTAAAATCGTTTATATATCCAATCGAATAAGATAATTATAAGTAATATTAAATTCGTAAAATAAGTTTTTGGCAAATATCAACCAAAATAATACTATACAATTTAAAATAATGTATATTTAACATATTTGTGACATTATTTAATATAGACAAGATAATTAATAGAACTGCGGGTGTTATTCAGAATTATTACACGGGTACCTAACCTATCTATGTACTAAAAATGTCCCTTACAAACACAACTACTCATCTCTATACCATTTTTGGGTATCAACGCATTTACCCATAAACAGTTATACGGGACGTGTATGTGTAGTATAATAAATTACCCAAAACATCGGCTACCTACCCATAGTAGTACAGTACCCATATCATAGATTTGGGAACCAATTCAATTTTTCCGAACGATATACCCCACACACGCTGAAGTATACTGATTTTCGTATATTTGTTTTTTTAACAACAGTTTTTAATATCTTAAACTGATTATTGGGAACGAGCAGGTACTTACCTCGTAGGTGGCCGCCATTATATAGTCACCAGTTGGCACGCAAAATCGCACATTATAAATTCCAATCATCTTATTTTAATATTAGTATTCCGTATTACGGAACCCGTATGATCTTAAATTCAGCCGATAGAATCGACTGTTCCTAATTTCAGCATTTCATCAATCCGCTGGAGTTAACTGAGCGGATAGCTTATCAGGAATCCGAAATTTTCCGGCTGGATGACCGAAAAGCCAGATGAATTAGATAAAAACTACGCGGCAAATTCTAATCATAATCAAATTATGATATCCATCATTTACACAACTACACAAGACATTTCACATTTTTGCGTTGTCGAACGTCAAGTACTCAAGTTTAATTAATCGTTAATCGCGACTGGTGTTCCTAAACTCCCATCAATCTGCTAGATAAGCCGCGGGAAATTAATTTAGGAACATATAATATATACGGATCCGTACACGATATCTATCCACAATCACTGTTTACCAATCTCGCTACCGGCCATGAAACACTGGACTAGAATTTCGTCCTGCGTATATCAACGCAATTCGCGTTGAACCCGAGTATTTCATGAAGGAAACGACACTTCTACCGATGAGTAAAAACGCAATCCGACATGTTGCGATGTGTGTACACGTTGCTCACGCGTGCGATGTGTTTCGCGCACGTCCGTCGTAAAATAACATGAACTGTGCCGTGAATAAATCATCAATAATATCGTTCTCGTGTGCAGTTCGTCGCGGTTCGAGACGGTTATTATTTTCTCTTTTAGACGATTTCATCGTTGGCGAGTGCCTAGCTTTTATTTCTAATGTATTCACTCCTCTCCCCCCTCCTTGTATGTACCCGGCCCCAAAAATCACAAATCACACACTCTTTTCACGTGTAGGTTAGGACCCCTGTAATAGTGGATTATTAATATTAATTACATGTGATAGGACGTAGGTACATAATCGATAATTCATCCCATGTACGTCTTGGACATGGACATGGACATTATTGTATCATATAAATTATTGTAGCTGTATAATAGCTTTGTGTTCGTCGCATTTATTGCTGCGTTTGTTTTTCTGTACAAATATATTTTACAATACTGTTTTGAATCGATCGGATTTACCTATCGACAACTATATACATGTTTAATGTTTTTAAAATATTAATCGAATTGCGTCTTATCATCTTCATTGCACAATAATAATATAATAAAAATAATAATAATAATAATATGTGTGTAAACATCAGACTAATCGTTTACATATACCTGATTTCTTTCAACTACATTTTAATATTACATCACTTCGATATTTTATTGTACGTGTAGGTATAGGTACTCGTGTACATACAAAAAACATTACATGACGTAAAATACCGCAATTAATTCTATGTAATATTATTAAGTAGTTAAAGTCAGCTCTATTTATGACGCTAATTTACGTAACGCTAGTTTGAAATTTAATTTAATATTTTTAATTAATCATTGATCAATTATCGATCGATTTAATTGTATATCATTGTGGTAATATCCACAAAGTTTCATACTATGTACTATTTAGTCATTATACGTTAAACGACTGTCATCCTTCTATAAAATTATCATAAACTATAATATATGAAATAACAAATCTTTAATTTATTATGTAATATTATATTTGTGTAATTAATAAATACTTACCTGTGGTATAATTTAAGCATATATTTAGAATCAGTGCTCGAATTGGAAAAATCAAAGAAGGATTCCTATATAGACTATAAAAACATTAGTGCCCTTTGAAATGATTGAACTAACTTTTGGTGGACAAGCCTCACCTCATACACCCCCAACCATCAACCCTCAAACAAATAATTATTGTCAATAGGTAACAATTTCTTATGAACGATTTAAAAAAAGATTTTTGAACGATACCCATTTATTCACATTGAAAGTAATTAATTTTAAATAACAAAAATAAAAACCACATAGTTAAATTTAAAAAATACTTGTATTTTCTAAAAATGAACTTGCCATTCATAGAAAAATAATTAGTAGGGGTGCTTCTGAATATAATATAAATATATATATATATAGTAGAAAAACACTATCCCACTTTCCCCCTTTCGATTCGAGCACAGTTTAGAACATAATATTATATAAGTATATTAAAATATTCTGTAGATTTACGTTTATTGATTGTGTCAATTTTAAGTTTATCCTCGAATATTATAATAATATAGAAATACGCTCGTGTTTATCATAATGTAATTTTGAAGGATTCTTATGACGAGGTAGTAAGTTAAGGTAAAAATATTATGATAATGAGGATATAAAAATAAAATATTTTCTGAGTTCCATACATTTTTTTTTTTTAATTCCTAAACACGATTATAATAAATAATATGGTTATGATAATAATGAAACGGCATTTTGTAAATATTTATTGCTATACTACCTAATTATTATTATTGTTGTTTGAATGTTAATGAGATATTTATGTTTGCTCATTTATTGTACAAACATTGGGCAGCATATTACTCCATTTCTATAAAATTATTTAGTTGTCCGTCCAATCGATCAGTTCCTGATAATCAATAATCATTATTTTATACTTCTAAATTCAAGAAGAATATCAAAGAAAAATAAAATTCTCGCATAATGATAGTTAAGTCATGTATATATGTATATATATAAACAGTAAGATTTGCAAAACAATTATTAAACATTTTAATACTCTACTTTTCCCTTTATTTTCTTCTCTCTGTGACGAATTTCCTAGAATGAAAATGTTATCCATTAATCGCCTACCTAATCGTATCAGTGTAGTACAAAATTCGGTTAGATATCACCAATGTAACGAATTAGTTATAATCCTATGCGACAACGATTTGTTTAAACTTAAATATAACGACCGGCAACCTCCGACGTACAATACAAGTAGACAAGTATAAAAATATATGATTATTACTCGTATTTGATAGTATGTTATAAACTAGTATATTAAAATGAATCCTATAATTATATCGATCATAATAGTATATGTCTATAACGGTAGAATGTATATCGATATTAGAAGCATTTAATTAATGTGTTGTTAAATGATTCGCAAAGAAGTGTAACCATATAAAATGAGTATATATTTTATTTTGTCCTAAACATTTTGGTCTAGTCAGAAAAACAAAAACAAATATTATAAAGAGTTTACTAGTATTTGCATTGATCTAGAAATAGATGACCATTAGTATAACGTCAATGATGGACAAGCCAAGAGATGTAACCTTCCGAAATGCGATTTTACAGGAGAGACTAAAATTTTAATAGTTTTATTAAAAACTATCCAAGGAAGATAAAATTTGATTTGTAAATCTTTGAACACGTATTTTAATAAATAATTATACGTACAGTTAAATGTGAGAAATGATTTTTTTAAATTACCTAGTCATTATGTTTTAAAGTAAAGGAAGTTGAGCCAGCTGAGAGTTACATTATTTATCTGCATCGGGCTTTGTAACGCTGGGTTTAATTATGAACTTTTTAGGATTACATTGTTTGTACATTATAAAACAATAGTGAGTTACAGTCAAGGTAATATTTTAATTGACTGGAACCATTTACAATTATTGTAGCTTACATCATTTGATCATATGTTACGCGTTGCTATGTGGGTTACACTCGGTGTTAAATCCTGGTATACTTCAGAAAGGGGCGAATTCCTCTTTTTAAATGAGAAAAAATTGAATTTAGCATTAAAAATATGTTTTGAAGGTTGTATTACTTGAAAAAAACATGTATTTTATCATTATCAGTTAAAAACTTTATTTCAATCAGGTTGAAGGTTACATCATTTGACCTTTTCACCATCTAATTATATGTTATTCACAATGAAAGTTTTCATAGATTATTCACGATGGTTTTTATCCAAAAGTTTATTTAATTATAATGATTTAATTGAACGTGAAAATGTTTATGTTGGATTGGAGCCTGGAGATAAAGTTCATATGCCTGTCGCATCAGGAGTTAGAATAAAAATTACCAAGAAAAAAATCCCTGATCTTGATTAGTAATCTCCAAAATAAAATTTTTAAATGAATTTAATTAAAATATTATTTCAATATATCATACTCAACTAAATTCGATGATTATTGATAACTATAACAAAAGTTATATACATTTTTTTTTTTATGGACGACAAACTTATCTAAAAGTAACAAGACTCTATTGCCTCTTTTTTTTACAGAATTTTACATATCGTAATATAAAACAAAATAAAATTAATGTTATTAATGACTTATTACTTATTAATATTGTTAATGTTTGAAAATTATAATATAAAATAATATATAAAAGTAAATTAAATTGTTTCGGTGTTTGTTTTTAACATTAAATGTAGCTTGGTTTTTTTATTTTTATAAAATAATGATTTTATAATGATAGATCAAGCTTGAATTTTAGTTTTTGAACTTACGCAATACTTAATCTAATATGCAAAATAATCACAAGTAAATATTTGTAATAGAAAATAATAATGTTGTATATATTCAATCACTTTCATTGAAAAATGCTGTGTACAGGAAATATCGTATTCCGGTGATTTTTTTCCCTCAATATTCGTCTCACCTGTTATGAGATCTGATACTTGCTTCTTGTCTCATCAGGTTTGGGGCATCCAGTAACAATGGGTTTCATTGTGGTTGCGTGCCATTATGCTTCCCTAAAGAATGCACATATTATATGGTTATAACTTATAATATATGGTTATTTTTCTTGAAATGCCGACATTGATCCCTTAGCTTATAACATGATATACATAGCAAGACTTTATTATTAGGTACCAAAGTTCTTAAACATGTATAAGGTTTATGATTGTTATTATCTATAAAAAAAAAAAAACAATTTATTAGGTACCTATAAAAAAATGGCATTGTATAACCCCTAACCTGATGACCTATGATTAAATTCCATTATATACTTGAAAGAAAAAAAAATTATGTTCACCGGTATCGCACAACGGCGGTGATCATATAGGCTTATAACTTCTATTTGTTTACGGTTTTAAATATGGCTGACGCAAATAAATAAAATTAAAAATAGCTTAAGTGATAGATAATATATACAATCACCCAAAAGAAGTCTGCAGATGATGCACAGTTTTATATTTATCGCTTATCATTTAAATAAAAAAAAGATTGATAACGACATTCTAAATTACTATACTAAACGAATGGGTTTTCAGTTCGTTATAAGGTCATAGGCGCATTTTCAGTTTTTGAATTGGAAGGGCTTTATATTTTAAAATGAAACAAACCCGTGGGGATTCTACCCTCCACACACCCTGTTCAAATACCTTCAAAATACAGTACTTTGTGTGCCTAATATAACATAATAAATTTATCATTTTTTTTCTCACCCACTTTTCTACATTTAATACATTTAATATATTATAATGCATCTATTACTAAAATGAAAAATATGTTTATTTAAGCAAATAACAATTTGTAATACTATAATAAAACCTATATTATATTCAGTGCATGAATTTGACATCTACTATGAAAAACACACAAATAATAATTATTGTTTAAACTTTAAAAAATAATTTCTTCAAACAATGTTTACTGTATTATGTAGATTAGATAGGTAATTAATAAAATATTTAATAATTCAATTAAAATACATATTTTTAGAAGGGCAAAGCCCTCCTAATCTCCCCCCCCCCCAATAGTGCTTATAGTTATAACGTGCACTACAATTTGATTTCAAACTGTTAAATATTAAAAAAAAAAAACATAGATATATATATATATAAACGACAAACATATAAAATTTTAACATTGATAATTTTAACGTATATTTGTATTTTATATAAGGTAGGTATAAAAATAATAGAATATCGTACTACGGTATAGAGTAATATTATCTTCTCTATCTTTCTTATGTGTAAAAATTACCACAATATTATATTAATACAAATTGAAAAATTTATCATATTGTAATAAAATTATAAGATTTTAAATGTAAGCCAAAAAAATAAAAACAGAAAATAAAAAAAAAAAATGTATTATCTTACTTAATATTTGATTTAAACTGTATATTATACATTTAAAATGTTCTGGAAATAATTCTGAAGAGGTTTTCCGAGAATGTACAACGAAACATTTGTATTGTACCAATATAACCTGTAACAGCTTCAATACGCTCTATCATCTAAATCAAGTAATATTATTAAAATTTTAGTAAACTATTTTAAAATTTACCTTTAATTTGTTTATTTTTAAACGATTTTAAACAACATTTCTATTAAAATATTTTAACATAAATCTAACCCACAGACTAAAAACCAAATATAATACTGTTAAAACGACTTAATAGTAGGTAGGTAGGTACTAAACTAAAATAATTTATATATATATATATATATATATATATATATATATTATGTATATTAATATGTCCATATGGCATGTACAATATTAGAATCATTAAACAAAAAAACAAAAAAAAAAATATACTTGTATCATTTATCTTTACCTAGATGATTTTTTTTGTTATCTGATCCTAACACAAATTACATAACCTAATGTAAGATGATTTCTTTGTTTCGATTTGATATGCTCTATATATAGAGAGAAAATATAGCATGAGTCATTTAAAAAAGGTACTTGGGATCTCGTAAGCACTTGTCAGGGAACTTATATAGAAACCATCGGCGTATCATTCTTTGAAGATTTTGGATAAATTCCATCTTTAGTCATCCGAAAAGGCACGAAGATACGCCTACCTCATACTACCTATCTTTGAAAGTTGCAATACGTTATTATATTTATATTTTTAATTATTACAAATTTGGAACCGGAGTGGCGCAGTAGTCACGTAGTTAACTGCGACTTACACAGTCATCAATTCAATTCATAGCAAAGTGCAAAAAAATTTGTGTGATTCTACGCAATCACCATTTTCCCGTGCTGTCATCAAATTGCGCCAACCGGTGTCCAACTAGGTCCCGCTCCGCTGGGAATGAAGACAACACATGTTTCCTTTTGGAGAAGGAGGACAGTATCATGCATATAGTGATATATACATAGATAAATAGATCATATGATCCCCACTACCCACTTGTGATAAGCATTGACAAAGACCTCGAGGTCGTTTCAATGAACATTAAAAAAGAAAATTATTACAAATTCAATAATAATTTCATATTTATTTATTAAATATAAGTTTTTGTTTGTTCATTAAAAAAATTGAAAAAGTTGAAAAGATTTTTGGAATTAGGTTTTTTTTTTTAAATATTTTTAATTCAATTTATAATATTTTGAATAATACGTGTATAAACACAAAAAGTGTATCCATGCTGCGATTTAAGAATTTACAGGCATGAATAGTTTGATTAAAAGAATCTACTTATTAGCGACACTTGAATAGGAATTGATTGATCAGTTTTCTATTGTTAAAACAGATTGTACATTAACATGGTTTTTTAAGCACGTCAGCACTGAATATGATGACAAGAAAAGACTTATTATAGTAGTGAGCGAGTTATTTGTTATTTTTATTGTGAGAGCTGAGATAACTTGTGTAGGTAGGGTGATTAAGGGGTAAGTTAACAATTTGAATTCATCAATGAAGCTTGACATTGTTTTAATAAAAGGCATAATATAACGCGAGGGATGGATAGATAGTGTGAATCGTCTCAGTAGATATAAGTTGGGTACCAGTACCGTAGATAGAAATTCAATATGGGACAGGGGATTCTTCGTGGTAATTACTAATTACAATAAATTAATTTTAAAAAAGTATAGGTAAGTATAGCATGCTACTTAATACTTTTCCTCTACAAGGAAATTCTTTGAATCATAAATATATTTTTATAATATCGAATATCCATAACAGATCTACTTCAATACGAATAATAAATAATAAATAATAAAATGTTAATAAGTAACCATGGTACATTTTACGAAAATTCTCCTAGAAAAACAAAAGCCCAAATAATTATATTATTTTTATTTTTATAGCTATGGTTTAGTATTCTATAATAATTCTATATAATATTAAATATATTTTAATATTAGTCATAGTTTTCTTGGTTTTCATCCAAAACTTCTTATCTATCATCATGTCCAGTTCTTTGTATCTTAGTTTGTGTTTATAACCATTATATATATTATACAATTGTATCAGCATTGTATTTGTAACACAACTATAAATGTATAAATATATTTTTGGCTTATAACCAATTACCATATTAATTATTCATTGTGTCGATTACTGTTTAGAATTTAATATTCATACTGTTGAGTATTTTTGTATTTAGGTGATAATAAATTTAAAAAAAAAAAATCTTTAAAATATATTAGTAGTTTTAAACGCTTGTAAATATATTTGTATACTTTCCATGTTGTATGGAGGGGGAGGGCTAAACCTCATAAACCCCTTCCTCGTATCTACGTCCCTGGTTGGGAATATTATGATATTATGTTGACTGGTGAGTAGAAGGAGTTCACTAACGCTAACAGTCTAACGTGTTACAATAATAATTTCCCAGTGTTAGCCAATGGGTGATTTTCTTTAATAATGACATTATTACTTATATTGAAGTAGTAGATTTAATAACAACTAACACTAGCAAGTATTAAGTAAAGAGTTATTCTTATCGATAGGTTTTTTGTTTTTGCGACCTTGACGTTATATAGATAATATAAATGTTAAATCTATAGTTGTTGACTTTGTGGCTAGCACACCACTGCAGAGCACATATTTTGGCTGGACCAGTCATGTGGTTTGATGAGTCAGTATTAGCAAAAAAGATCAAAGGAGTCGAGGATAACATATTACGTACTAAAAAATACAACAAGTAAAAAATGTAGTATTCAAAAAATCAAAAATTTAAACGAAAGCCTGTTCAAAAATAAAAATAAAAATTACATTATTTTTATGAGTTATAAATAAATAACAATTATGAAAAATTAATATATTTTTTATGTTTTTTCCTACCTTTTCAAATCTAACATATTTAATTTGTCAATGATTGCTAAGTGTTAACAATATATCAGAAATAATTATATGACAAATAAGGACAATAAGTTGCGATTAATTTTCATAAAATATTTGGTCGCTTGTAAATTGCGCCCACATTGAGCGGTAGTAAAAATACTATAGTAAATTGCGCCCGGAATTTTTTTGGGTTCTAAAAAGGGTATAGTCAATTGTTGTAAACTGTTGTTCATTTATCGGTGGACAAGCCGAACGTTTATGACTATAATTAATCGTTATGATATTAGCGATATCAATATCAATGCCTTTACACGTATACAACAACTTTACGTATAGATAATATATTTTAGTAAGCTGTTTGCGTGTGACAGTGGAACATGGATATTATACATACCGGATTTAGCCAAAAAGAAAATGATGTTATAATCTACTAAACTTATACATTTTCTAAATTAAAACGTGAGTTGTCTTCGGGTGAAACAAAGGGGCGATGTAGTGTAAAAATGTGTAAAGCATTTTTGAAAACAATAGGAGAAAAAAATAACATAATTCAAAAAAATGTAAATCACAGTCATGAAATAGATATTCAAAAATTACAACGACAAATTGTGTCCGCTAGTGCAAACAGGAAAGCAACCGAAGATATCTGTGAAAGATCAGCAAAAATACTCCATAGATTAGCAACAGTTCAATAACAACTCGTGATACGAGTTTAATCAAGGTTAGTGATGTTAAATATATCAAAAAAAATATGTATAGCGCGAGAAGAAATTTAGTACCTCCATTATCAAATACAACTCAATCTGTTCAGGAAGCTTTAAACTCTATATAATATAAAAGCTCGAAAGGAGAGGATATGCTTCTCTATAATAATTTAAATAGTAAACTGGTAATCATATGTTGTAAATCAAATTTAAAAATATTATGTAAAGCAAAAACGTTATATGTAGATGGTACATTTGAGTATTGTGCCAAGCACTTCCTTCAACTATTTAGTGTTCATGGATATTTTATAATATTTCTGTTGGACGCAATTTACAATTTTTCCCTTCATTGGACGCAATTTACATTTGTCCAAATATTTATATACTACCTATTGACATTTGACTTTTATATTTCTAATAGCTTTATAATAACCCAAATTATTATTATCATTTTGTAATTTAATATAGCTATATTTTATAACGAATTAACTGACGTAATAATTGTTTAATATAACATAATTTAATTGACTGATGAACGGTAATTATAGCTAGAACGTGTCGATATTTATTAATTTTAAATAGGATAAGGATGTCTCTCATCTATAAAAATAAACGTGGAAAATAATAAATTTACATATTATTTATATTTGGACCTGTGAATCGTGATTCGCGACAACAATAATAATAAACGTTGCTTACTTGTTATTTTGTACAGGGCCGGAAAAAAGCCCTCTCACCTTATATATACTTTAACAGTTATTTTCTCATTTATATCAGATAATTTATGATATTAAACTCAATGGCTGTTACAGTACCGACAATAATTTATATCTTTGCAAATTGTAATATGTTTAGGGTTTATCACTTTTAAACTACGACTTAAGAGTATTTAATTTGTATTTATTTGCAAGGCTGGATTTATGTTTGTGGAGGCCACTACTCAATGGATCTATATTCTTCGATCGAGGCCCCTTTTAATTTTTTTTTTCTAAAACTAGTTGTTTATGCAACAATATACATATGCTTTTATGTGCAGCATTTTCGTAGCATTTTTTTAATTTTTTGTGATTGCAAAACCTAATTCTATTTTTAAAATATTTGTTTATCATATCAAAATTGTTATTATTATTTTTTAAATCACGATGAAAATATGACGTGTTAATAACACTGATAATATAATAAACAGATAAAAATTATGTGAGTTATAAAAGTTAGAATAATTTCGTCAAAAATTATTAATAATTGGTTGGTACTTACTTTTTTGATTTCTGATTATCGTTTGTATAGGTAGTGGAGGAAAAAAATGCTTTTGACATAATTTTGTGGAGCTCTGCAGCCCTGGGTCCGTTATGTCCAGTCCTGTTTATATGACTAATATAGGTACATATTTTGTGTCTAGCCCATTCATGTTTTTTTATTCCTAATTCCATTCCTGATTCTATACTTATAATTTGTTAATTGATTTAAAATAAAAGATTTTTTTTTAATTTATCAACTTAAAATAAGTTTTTGGCCATATAAACTATAAATACTGATAGTATGTTTTTACAACAATGATGATCGTGTGTTTTAAAACTCTAAAAATCTTCGTTAAACCCTATTTAAGAATTAAATTATTATATTTAAAATTACTATAAAATAATCTCGAAGAATTCAGTAAAGAATGGTATAGGAGGTTTTAAGGTTTAAAGTTTGTTCGATTTTATTCAGAACATTAAAGGGATTGAAAATTAAAGACCTCGAATATGTCGACAATTGCACTCGAATAATAGTTAGTCTTAGGTACCCGCAAGCCACGGGTAAACAAAAAAAAAGTGTTGTTCTTAAATCAAATAACTGTTTTTTTTTTTTTTTTGCAAATTTACTAAGTCAGAAAACATTTTTTCATACTCATATATTATTGGTGATGGAAGAATCAACATTGGATCTTCGCATGAACTTGTTGTGATAGAAGGGGTTAATTAGATATACCCAATAAAAATATGTTGGTACCTAGGTACGCGTTTTATATTTTGTCCTGAACGCAAAAAGGTTAGATCCAACACTGTTAAGCAGAATAATACATCATTGTGATTTTGAGCATTTGAATAATTTACAAGCTTTGTAGTCTTACAGTAATGTTCAAATGAAAATGTGTGCAAGACCTTGTAAAGTCATGAATAAAGCTTTTAAATTACTAAAATGTGTTTTCTCTGCTCACTTTTTCTCTCTTTCTTGCTCTTTATCCCTCTTTCTCTTGTATTCGTTTTCTATTCTTGTCCCGATTGTTCTTGTTGCGTGGTTATCGTGGATTTAAGGGGTGAAACCTATTCCTCGCGATTGCATTTGTTGGAATATAAAAGCTTGAAAATGACCAAACCCAACATTGAAATCGCGTGAATTTAATTGTTTCCGCTTAAAACTACTAGAATAATTTTCAAAGATTTTCTAATTTAACAATTGCATGCATTCTTGCCAATTCAATTCGTACGTGTTATACATCACATAATATTCAAATTAAATCTATGGTTTTGATATATTTCCATCTTGTAACGTAATATAAACGTATTAAATAAAATATTACTTATCACCCGTGATTCCGAATAGGACACAAGAATTTAACCTACTCCTCCCTCGACACCATCACATAACATGCGACACATACAAACGTAAAACATTATCACCAATCACGTTGTGACAAAATTCTCAAAATACACCAAAACTCGAAAAATCTTTATAAACACGACTTCACTCAAATGCATGCACTTAACGAAGAAAACATGGAAGCAATTTATTTATTTTTCCATAATATGACCTCACGTCAAAAAAATTATAATTAGTTGTAATATAATATATTGTGTTATGTCCATGCGTATAATCGCATAACACAGTTAAATATTCATTAACATAATTAATAATAAACCAAACTGCGATTACCTGATTATTAAGTTTTATTTATAACAATAATAAATAATGTTTAGACTTTTTATTGTTGTTGAAGTAATTCCTTAAAAACGAACCTAATGTTTTATCTTAAAACCGACATCGGATCTACCCGTCAGTCGGAGTCAACCGACGGCGCACAACAATATTTATAATTAATAATTATGTATGGACAATGAGGCTCTCCGTGTATTCACCTTTAATCAGAATGTGTAGTATATAGATAAGTGTATGTTGGCAGGGGAAAGTGGAACAAGATGAGTATAGGAACCTACACGAGGTAAAATATTAAAAAATGGGGCAACTCGATTCCTCCATAATCAGTGATTATAATTTTTACAAAACGTCTCGAAAATACTTTATTATATTTATGTAAAAGATTTTTAATAAATAATTGGCGTGATACATAAATACATAATATATACATTAGTTACATTAGTTGATATGACCCTAATATCAGTGTTTTTCTTTTTTTTGAGCTATAATATCTAGTGAAAATGTCTACACCATATTTTAATCCAATATTTTTGTGATTTTAGAAATTCCAATTACATCTATCAATTTTTATTTAAATAAACGTTTGTTTTGTTTGTCGTTTGTGTAGTATATTTTGTATAATTAGAAAAACGTTCGTATCTATTCAGGTTTAGAAAAATGTGTTGGGAATCGTTCTGTCTCGTCTTACCTCAAAGTAACTCTGAAAGATACTAAAATAGAACAAATTATATTTTTTTATTACAATAATATGATCTGTATCGTGTGTATAAAAGCAAATATTATGATATGGAGAATAATTTACAAAACGGATAGTATGAGGAGGGACGAATCTGTCGGGTGACAGAACACTCAAGAAGCTAATGAAATTTAAATCATTTAAAGTGAAAACATTTAAAACTTGAGAACATTGCTTTTATTTAATATCTAAATAAAAAATTATGTTAATAAATTCAACATAGTAGGAGGTAGGACTAACATAGTAGGTGTGTGTGTGTAATATAAAACCTACGTTTTTATATTACAATAATAATTATAATCATATTATAAACTGAATATGGTATCAAATTAATGCTTATGCAATTTCCAATAAACTCTGTTATAGTTTCAAAATATATCTCTAAGACTCGAATCATCATAAGGAAATCAATCATAAGTTCAAGTTAGAATAACGATTACGATAAGTCCAAAAATGTGTAAGTACAGGCGCAGACTGGTAAAAACGGCATGGGATGCTTCATAAGTCTACATGGCTAAGATGTGTTAACTAAAATCATGTTTTTCGAATGTTTTATTTTCAAAATCTCAGAATCGTCTATAGTACAAAATGGTTTGCAATAAAGATATGTTACAATAATATATTTGTTATTTGTTACATGTTTTTGGAATAGCTACTATAATTATTTATAAAAACAAGAGCAAACAAATTGAATGGGTAACGTTGCATATTATAAAATAATGCGGAATAATTGTGTATATAAAAATTACCAATTTTTACCAACTACCATTTTTAAGGACTATATTATCCTCAGTAGGTACAAACATTTTAATAACTTTAAAACTACTCGTTAAAATTTTGAATTAAGTACCTACATTAAAAATTTCAAAAAATATATATACACTGAATAATTTATAGTAAATGGGGGGATGGGTGGGGGGTTCTCATTTAAAAAACAGAAGTTTGTATCTCCACAGGACACTTCTTAAATATTATGCAAAAAATCTTAAAATTTGAAAATATGGTCTTTAAATATATTTAAAAATTCTAAAAAGCAGAATTTTAAAAAATTGATTATTAAATAAAAAAAAACAGTGATGAGAATGCATAGTAAATCAGCCCGTATTATACGTTCTTTGTACTTACTCAAAAAAGTATGGATATAAATAGTTTAATAATTATTCATCAGTAGATTATTTTCAATTCCATTACTCACTAGCTCGTTATTATTTCTTATTATAAATAAAAAGGAAATGTTGAGAATTTCGCATTAAAACATTAAATCCTACAAAGTGCAAATACGATAATTTATTATTTAAAATGTTTGATTAATCTCGCGAGCCTCGTCCGAATATTATATATACGACCTCGTATAATACTAAATCATAATTACGCCAATTGCGTAGGTACTACCTAAATATAGGAACACTGATAAATAAATGAAAACATTTTTACACGTACCTACCTCCTACACTTTTACATAAAATACTTTTAATAGGTACCTATGTATATTTATATTTTAGTCCTTAATTTATTCAATTTCAAGATATTTTTAAGAACCATTCATGTTGATTATTTATGCGAAAAAGTTTTAATTCTGTGGCGTCGGGCAACCGACATGGTAAATAATTATACAACGCTATTCTTATATACACGAATACCATAACAATTATGCAACTTATAACTTTTAAAAAGCACATAGGTACAATGGCTAAAAATTAAATAATATAATTAAACGTTCACAAAAATGTCAGTAAGTATAATTATGCCATCGCCAATAAAGCCCGTGAAACACAATGGTCCATATCAGGGATGGCAAATTCATGGCATGTGAAAAAAATTTGAGGTCACGTGAAAAGCTAAGATATTATATTTTGTTTTGTTTTTAATAATAAACAACAATATAATATGTATAGTATTTTCAGAATCAAATGGAATGGTCCGAAAAAGGGTAATTTTTGGCACGTAGTGTCAGAAAAATGTGTCACCCCTGGTCTATCTTTTATTGTTTGAATCCAACGGAATCACCTTATTATGTTATACCTACCTATATTATATTATAACGTGTGATGGCAACGATAAAACTTTTATATTCTTAAGTCATTTCATTATTTATTTAAAAATTCTAAATCTGCAGTCTAAAATAGCGCGAGTTACGACCAAAAGTCGAGACTATTGCTATTATAAAATATTATAATATAGGGCCTCGTACGCATTCCCTGACTCCAACCTCATTCGAAATACTTAAAATAACATTTTAGAAACATCGAAAGACAAGGCATATAGATATAATTTAACTACGAGTCCTTTATAATATTGATTACGTGTTGATTGTGTCAAACAAAGTAATTTATTAGACGATTTTTCTTTAAAATCTATTCCCGAAAAAAATCACTATCAAATACTCTGCAGTTTCTTATAAAAATAATCAGATCAAGCGTAGAAGTTTAAAATTTTAGCAGGTGTGTTTAGGTATAGGTATTATTTTACCTGTACGCATAGTCTTACGCCGGGAGACTGCAGGGATTTTCCTGGTAGGCCCCATCTAAAAGGATGGTGCTAACCGCCAAGTCCTCAACGACCGCTCCGACCCCCCTCCCCCAAATCAAAACCGCCAATTCCAAATGACCAACTATGTGAGTATAGCATATATAGGTTAGGTTAAAAGGGTTTGGTTTATGTTATTACCTATAAGTACGTACTTAATTTACGACGGTTATTTTATCAAAAAAAATATCTTATTTCGTCTTTAAAAATACCGACTGAACGGCACTCATCTATTATAGGTAAATTTTAATAATTATTGTTCGGTGCTTATTATTATTTACCGACTCCTCGCCTATAATATAATACTATTCGTGTTGGTTGCTTGGATTTCCATATAGATGATATGTCGGCTTAAAGCAGAAACTCACTGACGGCAAAACAGCAATAGTTGGTAAATACATTTTTAGTTTTTAAAATATTTTTATTTTATGAAAAGCAATATCTTATGTATAAATAAACATCGATCATTTATTATATTATTACTATGATATGAAGCAAAGCACATTACACATTGTCCAACATTGCATTTTAAACACTGTGTACGTCCTTTGGACGTATAATTGTCTGCTGCACATCTTCTCCTCACACAATTAGCTACTAGTATTATTAGATGATCTCTACCGTCATATCGCGCAGCATCAGGAATTTTAGCCGAAGGTCCTGGTCGTTTTGGTAAATGTCTGTAGGTAATCAAATATGTCTTCACGAAATCGCGTCTAAATTCAAGTTGAGATATCCAGACTCTCAGACCTCCAGATTTTTTGTGAAGAATCCAAGCATTTTGTATTGATACATCGATAAGCCAAGTAAACAAACACCACCACCATTTCTTACCACGCAAACCAATTCTATGTCTGTTTACATTCTCGTCCATTAAATCAGTACCACCCATAAATTGATTATATTGACCAATACAAAGGAGACGCTGAACAATTATTGTTTTTTTTTCTTTTCTGGAAAATCGTTTAACTCCTGATGTAGGAATACTTCCAAAACATGTAGAAGCTAATGTTATGACAAAATTGTTTAACCATCTTGAATAATGTATTCCATTATTTTTGTCCAATATATATTCAAAAGTTCCTCTATCTTTTTTTTCCAAGCTGTTTTTTCCGTAAGCTTTATATTTTTTGGCAAGCGATTAATTCGTATCGTTCCTGTACCATTGTAACCATTTTCCGACAAAAAACGTAAAAGTGTTTGGTTAGTGAATACATTATCGAAAAAAAATTATATGATAAATTAATTTTTTCGGTTGGAAATTCTTTCAGCATTTCGTAAAATGGAGCAGTGCATTTGTCAAAGTATAATTGAATTTCAAGTGTTGTATTCGGATTATTACCCTGATAAAAATCAAAATTTACAAGGTAACCTGAAGCTGTATTTATACACCATGCTTTAAAACCAAACCGTATTGGCTTTCCTCTAAGGAACTGTTTACAAGAGTGTCGTCCAAAATATTTAATCATGCTCTCGTCATAATTTAGTTCTTGTTCAGGAACAAAGTGTTTTAAAAAACGACTTTGTAAAAGATTTTTTAAAGGCCTTAACTTATAATATTTAACAGCATTTATATTGGAGTTATCTGCACAATGCAATATACGACAAATTTCTTCAAACCTATCGCGACGCATACAGTTCCGTACAATTATATTTTGCATATCAAGAGAAGTATCCCAATAATAGCGACGTCCAGGCAATGTATTATAACCGGACAAAATCAAAATACCAACAAAACATTTAATTTCGTCTGTAGACAAATTAGTATTTGTAAAACCTTTATAAATTGCATATTTCAATGATTCAGTTAAAAGCAACTTAATTACTTCGTCATCAAAAAAAAGTTCAAAAAGATGAGTGGGTGACATTCCAATATAAAACGAATAATTAGGTTTTGAAAAACTTCCATTAAATTCTAGATTACCTCGAGTCCATTTTGGTTGTTCAACAGTTGGAAATATAAAATTTTGATGTGTGAACGAAGGATCAGGAATAGATTCTTGATCATTTGTTAAAAAATCGCCCACTCGTTGTCCATTTGTAAATTTGATTTCCGTAGATGCTTGTAATTGCCGACCACATAAATTATCTACAAGTCCTCCATCTTCGTCACCAGAATCTTCATCAGTTATTTCATTTGGATCAGGAGGTTCAATGTATATATTTGCTGCTTCCAAATCGTCAAAATCATCTAAAATATTCAAAGCATCTTCGACTGTAAGACCGTCTCTGAAAAAATAATATATAATACGTCAATCTCAGTCACATCATAACATATAATACGTCAATCTCATAGTCACATCAGAACATATAAGACGAATGGGCCCATATGATAACACCATACTAAACAAAGCATAAGTCATAATAGAAATAACTAATTGAAAAAAAATACTCAGATAAATATTTTTAAGAATATATTAGATGCAAATAATGTATCAACTATTCATTAATAATAATAGTTTATAGTTACTGTAGCCGAATATCGGAAAAATCAAAAAAATCCCTAATTTTAAAATCTTCGTTGAAATAATACACTGTTAATAGATACTGTTTACGAATAAACTGTTAAACATAATACCAAAATGAAGTGCAGATGACATACAATCTGATGTAATAATGTTACAAGAAATAAATCTATAGGGTTTCCCCAATCGTGTTGTGAAAATAGCAATACAAGTGTACCCATATGGTGACGTTCGGCGTTGATTGGTCCCATGTCTTCTTAATTATAGGTACTTAATATACCTAAATGGAGGGGCTCTAGCCGCCACTGTTAGTATATATTACCGTTTAAAAAATAGATTGAATATAAAAGATCAATAATATCATATATTATATATTCAAATCAATTTATATATCGTATATTATATGTGTATCACATTATTATAGTTGATACTTCATTGTAATAACGAAAGTCAAGTCAAGTGATTAGGCACATTGCCAAAGTCTGCACTAAGTATACATTTGAAGCATCACTAACAATTTATTTAAAAATAAAGTTAGCATGTTATCCCTATATATAGAGGCGTTTGATTTTTTTTCATCGGCCTATATAATATGAAACGATAATGAAGAAAAGTAGTACATCAAATATGAATTCAATTTATATTACAACAATAATAGGCAACTACGAGAAATTTAATTTTTTTTTATTTGAAAGATAACGAAAATGTGTATCAATAATAAAAGTTCATTATTTAATTGCAACTTGGATGTCATGGGTTGAAAACAATGAATTTTTTTTACAAATAATGGGAAAATACGAAGAAGCAACTTCAATTAAAATTATAATTATTTTATAAGCTATAATTATAGTTATTTTTTCAAATAACACATCAACAAGCTGTAGTCGCTAACCAATTTTTAGTTTATTCATATTATTATTTACTAACTGTAAAACAAAATATTATGTACCTACTTTAATGTAGACTTAAAAGTTTTGAAATTTGATCCAACTATAATCTCTATTAGACCATAATAACTGCTAATCCATCATTAATAAAAAGCAATGTTTGTGTGGGAATGTGCTATATCAAATCTATCGCCCTCATGGATCTAAAATATGGTACACAGGTAATCCAATAGCTAAAAATGTTGACCTCGAAACCAATTTTTTAAATTTTACATTTTAAAGACTCACAGTGAATTCACACGATATTTTTAGCATTTAAAGTTCAAATTTTGTTAAAATTACATATTTAAACAAAGAATAACAATTTTGGTTATTTTGTTGTAAATTATTTAAAAATATTATTTGTGGATACTTGAAACTTTTTAAGTATATAACTGCAATATTTTCGGCAAAAATTAATTCAACCTACTGTATTATTAATAGTAAAATAAATTGCTAGCAATAAGATCATAAAATATACTGAGTAATGATGGCAAATACACAGTATAGGTATTTTCAATTTTGTATAGATACGATTTTAAATCATTGAATTCAAATTTAACACATCCATTACAGTGACCCACTCGACACCTACTGCAAAGGCATACAGCAGAGCAATACCCAATTATCCATCTTTTTAATTATTTTAATTTAATATTTATATTTTAAAAATCAGTCAATGATTTTTTGTTTTTTTAGTACCTAATTATTAGCTTATAGTTTCATTTTTAACTTTGACATTCAATATAACAGAAACATCTACTTGAGAGTACTCAATGATATATGATTCAGTGAAATATATAGTATTTCAATGACAAGAGGAAAGAAAAATAAAATGACAAACTTCTTTGCATATGTTGAAAAATACAAGCGGACAACTAATAAAAAATAATTAGAACACACATTCAAAATTGGACCAAGGGAAATTATGTGGGATAAACCTCCAACTTATCCTCATTTGGTAGTTTGATACATTCAACATAACTCTTTTAACTTTTTTGCCTATGTTAATAAATTAAAAAGTTGAATTTTTTTCAAATATGTAATCCAGTGTGCTTAACTTATGAAAAAAAATAAACAGAATCAAATCAAAGGTATTTATAGGGCAAGAATTTAAATTTCATGAAAAATTACCTTAAAAATTGTTTCAACTATATGTTAAATAACAATGATTAAATAAAATTCAATTGTATTATTAAAATTTACATAATTTAGCGTTATCACATCCTATCTATACATAGTACCCGTATATATCTACTGGCAGGTTATAAAAAATTTAATTTGTCAGAGAATTGTGCAGCCAACTTTGTCTCATACAAAACATATGTAGGAAAAATTATATGACAAAGCAAAATAAATAACACCTGATTTTTTTTTAGGTATGTCATTTATGGTACATTTTTATCAAATTTTATCCATTCTTATAAAAATATGTACAAAAAATGTAAATAATTAAGTTTAAAATGTCCAAACATACCCTAAAGATAAAAAGTTTAAAAAATGTAAAAAAAATTTTAAGTTTTCTGAATAAAACAAATTGTATGCTTAAAAAACAATGTTCAAAAAAAATTTAATTTGCATTAAAATCCATACCCTAGTAATTACAAAATATAAATATAAGTTAGTATAGTATAACCTTAAACTTTGGACGTTTACTTTTAACATTAACCATAATATGTCTATACAATGTGGAATTTAGTCTGTACTTAGTAATAAGATGTACAGATTAATTTATGTAGCACCTTGATTAACCAAATATTAATGAAGCATTTTTGATGACAATCAAAAATAATCTGACATACAATAATCACAAAGACAAAAGAATTGTTTGATTGATTTATAAAAGTATAAAAATATTACATCATATCATAAATAATAATATATTAGACAACTTCATTTGTATCATTATTTTTTAATTAATTTTAGCGCCATAGCAGAATATTTCATTGTTTTAAACTGTGTATTGTAATTTTTACTTTTTGGTGCATGGTAATTTGTAGTACTACTAAGATATACATATGAAAAAAAAAATGACATTTAAATTACATGATAATGGAATAATATTTAATGTTTGATACAAAATTATATTATTCAAGTATAAATAATTATAGTAATTATTTTATAATAAAAACAATTACATTAAAGATGGACATTTTATATAATAATGCACTCATATTAATCTTAGATTGACTGTCAACAAATATTTTGTTCAAAATGAGATACAGTTTCATAAATTATACAATATAATTATTTAACTTAAGAAATTAAATATCATTAAAAGACGTAAATTTAAGGCTTACGTGTATGTAATTTACATATATACGGTGGTAACAGGCCATAATATAAAATTAAATTAACAATTTTAATTGACTACTTAGCTTCATGATAAAATGACTGTCTTGATATAAATAATGAGTTTTGTAAGAATGGTATCAAAACTATAATATTAAAGGATACCAAGTAAAATGTCAAATACTTGTAAGTAATATCCAACAGAGGAATATGCCTCTTCAGTACATCGTCAAATATTTTCATGCCACAGTTTACTAAAATTTTATCTACAACACACAGAATGTACTTAATAATTAAGAATAATAAGACTATACAACCATAGCCCAAGCCACTTCTGATCACGATCAAACCTAATAAAAAAAAAATCACATAATTACATACTTTAAATCTTTATTAATATATTTACTGACCTAACAACAAATTAATTTCATTATTTCTTCGTTAAATTAATCTTGTAAATAATAACTCAAAACGTTAACATATTTACATTTTAATATAACAAAAAAATAACTAATAAGATGTCGGGTCATATAAATCATTTTAATTATTGTTATTCAAAATGTTATTGGAAAATAAATTAATATTGTTAATAAAAAAATATAACACTATCAAATTTTAAATATATATTTTAATAGTTAACACATTTGCTGTGAATCATATATGAGTATACTTGTTATGGCACTGAATAAATTAAGTTCTTAAAAATTGAAAATTAAAATATCAATGTACGACTTGCATTTACTTATGTAATAATGATTATAGGAGACGCTAACAAAAATCGAAGAGTTTAATTGAAATGCTAACCAAATTATAATGCATTTAATAACAAGGTACACATGTAAATGATATTAAATGATGCCATTTGTTGGCGTCATTCGGAATAAACATGTAAAATACAAAAAAAAAAAATATAAATATTTTTATGAAAAGTCAGTATTTTAAATATACAATTGGCTTAGTAAATTAAGTATTATTTCTTTCAATTTTTCCTCATAAGTATTCAATAGTGTAAGTAAATACTTACCCAAATCATTAATTGAAGGCCAATTTATAGGATTATTCATTGGGTTTATAACACGTAAATCATCTTGTATATGTAATGTGACAATCAACCAACCTCCAGTCAGTAGACCAGCACAAGTTCCTAAAATTAGAGTTGTATCACCCCTGAAACAAAAACATGTATTGAAATTTATAACAAAGAAATTGCATATGCAAAGATTTCAAAAGGCATTGACATAATATTATAACATAAAATAATAATATATCACTGAAATATCATTATAATATATTTATAAACAATATTACTTCTTTTTAATTATAACTTTTATATTAATTACTTATTTATACATAATTGAATAATTATTTAAAATCTATAATAACTTTTAGGTTAAATTCTAAAAAAAAAATACAAGTATATTTATTACTTATTTATATGTTGTCTATAGTATAGAAATCAATACCATGGATCAGTTACTAAACAAATTATTTATACCGTAATAAATATAGTAGCCCAGAAGTATGCTACATTAAATTACATTTATTTTGTAAATATTGTTAATTTCTTATGTATTATTATAAATTATAATTATTTTAAAAATGTAAAGAAGTAATAAAGTTGTAACAAATTTAATTAGAATAATATTAAATTTTTATTTATATTCATACATATTATATTGGTTTGGTTTATTTTTAAACTAGCTAAAAACAATTTTTGGTTAAATTTTCTTACTAGCGCAATCTATTTTGGACACCAAAACTTAATTTCATTTCAAAAACTAGAATTCGTGAAAATATTGAAGTATTCTATCATAAATAGTAGTCAAATATATTTTAAAAAAAAAGAAGATATTACATGCTTTCAGATCATTCTTCATTCATAGGAAAAAATAATAATAATCAAAATAAACTAGTTAAAAATAAATCATTGTAAAAACCAGTACATTATTTGCCTTGCTCAGAACCTTTAAGACATTAATAATTTATTTCAAATATAATTTACTTGGTAGGCGTCCACTGATCACTAGTTGGATAAATGAATATTAAGCCCACAGTAACAAAAATAAATATCAATGGTGTCCATTTATTATACATAAGATGTCGATCTAAAACATCAGCCAATGGTACAAATGGAATCAACAAAATAGTAGCTAATAACAGGCCAGCAATCACATCCTAGAATAAAAATGGATAACAATTTTAAAACACTTAAATATTTGTAAAAATATGTATATTAAGTTATTTTATTATAATTTTAATTTTAATACAGTTTTACTTAAATTAGTAATATTATAAATTGTAACTATGCCATTCAATTTTTTTGGTATATATGTATTATCTAGAATCTAGATTACTTGCAGTGTTTTGGAATTTACAAGACTACCACTATTTTTACAACTTTTTCGACTCAAAAATATTATTAAAAATACATATAAATAAATACAGTAAAATCAATAGAAATTTTATTTTTTTATTTCAGTCAAATAAAAGAAAGGAAATAAATGTTGTATTAAGAGAAAAAATACATACAAAAATCATGAATAAAATAATATATTATTATTATATTATAATATAATACCTGATTGATTATAATTGTTTTTGTTTATTAAAAAAAAGTTGCTTGTTGCAGGGAAAAAATGTTTAAGTTTTTCAAAATTAAATTAAATGATTTTCCAAATCAACAGGATTTTGTCACAGCATACATTCTAAATAATAATACACCTATGTTGACCTTGGGCCAATATACAGTTTTGTACATTTCCATTTTTTTTTTTGCATTATATTCTCTTATACATGAGAATCCCCAGGCAACAGACTTCTGGACATAACTACAGCAATAGGCATGACTATAAATCATGCCAAATGCTGCATTTTCAGAGTTATCACTATGCTTTATTTCACAGTCAAGCTTGGAGTTTTCTAAGATGTAAAACAATTTTTTAATTACTGCCAATTGTCTGAAATGAAAGCTGACAACGAAAGTTAAGAAGAACCAATTTAATCAGGAAGTGTGATCTGATTAAACCAGATAAAAATTGGTTGCAGCCTGAAGTTAGTCTTATAGAAATAGTGTATAGTCTGTATAATAGGTACTCATTTTATTTTGATTACTTTTAAACAATATTAAGACATTAGGTACTTAATTTAAATAAAAACTAAATGCCTACAAAACAGTTTGGACTCAAAAATGTTTTAGTTGTCTCAACCAATAATAATTAATAGACGATAGATTTCAATGTAATTAAAATACAAAAATATATATATAAATAATATGGAAGTATAATTTATAAAATATATGTAAAAACATCAAATTATGTGGGGGAAAAAATTACAATTTTAATGCAAGTACAATAAAAAAAAAATTAATTAAAATTATAAAAAAATATGAAGAAAAATAAAAAATAATATTACCTACGACCGGAAAACTTTAATTTTGGGTCAGTATATAAATTAGAGTTAAAAGTTTCTCGTTAAATTTGTATACATATGGTTAGAGCTAAACACTAATTAAAGACTGATAATTATCAAAAAAAAATATTGTTTAGATGCAAGATAACCATTTAAAATATATCCTCAATAAACCAATGTTATTGGATGATTATGTTGTCATACCTATAATACACGGCTGTTTTTGTCCACTACAACATGGTTTAAAAACGAATAAATTATGAAATGACAAAATATTTACAAATTAATGAAATATGTAAAATAAAATTGGAATAATTTGAATAAGAATGATTTAAATTGTGAATATTCTTATCAAACTATAAATATATTATTCAAATAAAAATATGCATTTACTAATTTATTTGTATAATGTATTTGTATTTTTTTAATAATTCTGTAGATTTATAATAAAATTAAGGTACACTAATGTAGAAAACTAATACTTTGCTTGTATCAACAAATTAGTAATCAATAAGTAGTGTCATTTCATTTTATTTTATTTTTAAATATATATAGGTAATTAGGTCACAATAAGAAGCATTTTAATTTATAAATAACTATTTCAATATTTATTTTATTTTTTATTCTACTCTTAAAATATTATTTTTATGGACATTATCATAGTTTTTGATTGGTTAAAACTCAAAAATATTTATCTTGGACGATTTGTAAATCAATACGAGTATGAATGACATATTATTGGGAGTTATCTTTTAAATTAAATCCTAATTGTCTACACGTCATAAAAATTCCAGACCTAATAAAATTTAGTTGTTTTCAAATTTATTCATTCCACAAAGTAACTATTAGTTTTCAAAGTTATTTGTCCCGTAGCAAATAGCATTTGTTCTGGAGAATGGAGTCAAATAGAAGTTTATTTTCAACCTTTATTCAATGCATTCACTTTTAAACAGTTATTCAAAATATTATAGAGAAAAATGTATATAGCTGTTAATAAATCATTAACTCATTAATATAAAACTATTTTACTAAAAAATTCAGAACACATCATAATGTTAAATTATTATGTCATTAGTACATTTGTATAATAAAAATATAGTATATATTAAAATGATTTTACATCCACCCACGGATATTTGTTTTTTTCTTTTTTTTACTAGTAATTAAATAACTCAAATTATTACCAAGTAAACAAGTATCTGTAGACTTAAAAATGTTTTAACACGATCATATAAACAAACTACATAATAACTAACAAGGCAAGGCTAATATATTTTATCTTAATATGTTCTTTATGTGAATTGCACCAATCAAATTCATTAAAAATATACAAAGATCCTTTGTAATGCATGCATTAAATATTAATCTGAATAATAAAGTTGCTTCCGAAATAATGTGATTTTTTTCCATTGGTTTTGATAAAAAAAAAAAAAAAATGCAACCTACATTGACTGTTTAGTATTAACACCAAATTAGATAACCTAACCATTACAATGAACCTTGGAAATCATTGAATTAATTCTTTTGTGACTTGAACAACAATGATTGTTTATTTAACGCTAAAATTAGATTAGACAGGCATGCATTATTTTTTTTTTTTTTTTTAATATAAAACAATTTTAAAAATAACTTACCAAAACTGTGTGCATGCCCAAATACAAACGACTAAGCGAAATTAACATGCACCATAGAAATACTACTATGATACCAATGTTGAAGTCAATCTAAAAAAGAAAACAAATTTAATGAAATCAACAAATGTATAGTTTAAATAATTTTTGAAATTCAGTACATGATATCGATTTGAAATGTAATATAAAACAGAAAATGGCAATGCAATACTAATCATGGCATGGGTCGAAGGCATTCCATATTCAATAGACCATTTAGTTTGCAGTCTAATGACAGGAGGACATTCTGGTCTCGGCCACTGCACTATGTCTTTAATCGACTGGCCTGAACAGAAATCAACACAAGACCAATTGTATTAGAAATCTTGTTTAAACATTAACAACAATCACTATTACCGATATACATAACGACCGCCCAGACGAGGACCATTTTCCTAGCTACCGCCGAGTCTATGTTCCATATCAGGAACGGTATGATGACGGCATAACCAATTTCATCACCAAGGTACGTGCCAAACAAGAACAAGTAATACCAAAACTTGTTGGTGACGGGATCGATGTTGTTTGACTTGCGCACCGCATTGCCATTGCTGGTTTTGGACTCACCATTCTCCAACGACGGAACGGTGGCATCATCGTCACACGGGTCGTGGCGCATCACTCCGAAAGACCTTTGAAAACGAGCGACCAGCTCCGGGTCTTTTAAGTAATCAACGCACTCCTTGACGGTATCCATGATGTCTGCGATAACTGCAGTTTGGACACGCGGCCGTTGAACGTTCTTCGGGCTTTGCACCCCGAAAACAACTATGACTCCAGTATTATAATAGGTAGGCGGGTCACAAGTCGCGGGTAGTTAGGTAGAGAGAGGTACGTAAAATGTCGACGGGAGGAAAAAATATGAACAAAGCCGAGACGATAACGGACGAATTCGTGCGGGTTCAAAGACTAATATTGAACAAACAATAATAACATATATTTCGTTGACGGACGGGTTCTACACTTCCGACATCGCACACGCGACAGCGGCCGAACGCAAACTGGATGGTGTACTGCACGCACGACTAGCAACAGCCATTTGAACAATAATTTATGTAAATCACATTCTTCGATTTACAAATCGAAACCTATTATAATGCATCGGGCAAGACGGTCTTGGACAGCGATTCCACGAACGGCATACCGAAACCGTAAACTGTACACTATTGAGTAATATTATTTATTAACTCGACCTACCTACCTACCTACCTACCTACCTACCTACCTACCTAATAGGTTTTTGTTTGTTTTTTTTTTTTTAATTCAAACCGCTCGAGTGCAGCTTCATGGTGATAAAATATAAAATACTCACGGCTCGTCGCTACAAATACTCGCGGCGGACGTTATCGGTGTAATTGATAAGTGATAACACCGTATCATCACAAAGCGAATATCATAATTGGGCAATATAGATTATGGCTAAATATAGCATAGACCTTTGAACCTAATCGATCAGTGGTTACCAACTTGTCCACCGCGAGCTCCTAAGAGAATAAAAAAAAAATCACTTACAATTCATTATGGTTAAAAGACAAAAAATTGGAGAGTGGTTAGTTTATTCGAAAACGACGGACGGACCTTATTGTAAGTATTGCGTATTTTTTTCTTTGTACCATTCGTGGTATAGTAAGTGTTTCGCTTAAATCTCTTGTCAAAATTCCATTTCCAAAATGTAAGGTATGTTAGTAAGTAATGTAAAATATTCATAGGGATATTGAAATCTTAACATACGCCGTGCTTGATGAATTATCAAAAGCATCAGGACGAATTAATATTGAGTTGTAGAGTGTTGTTAGACCATAAAATATACATTTTTTAAAATTTAATTGTGCTATTACCTTCAATATAAGAAGAATACAATTTCATACACATTTTATATATAAATAAATGGTAACCCCCCCACCCCCACCAATCACAATAAACGAATTTTGCGTACGCCACTGCTGACAAAAATCAAATTCGGTTCAAGCATACCAGATGGAACGTGTTTCGTTCACAGAATAGATGGCACTTCATCCATTCTGTGTTTAATCTATACACTCTGTTCGACGAGAGAACACGTCGCGAACCGACGAAAATCGGTTCCTCTGCTCATTCCCCCCCTCCCCGCCCCGCCGCGGCACGCTGCCTTAAGCCGCGTACACACGTTCAGTTTTTGTTTAAAACTTCACTGAACGGGCCTGGCAGTTCAGGCAAGTCCTAATGTGTGTATGCAAAAACTGAAGGGTCGTTCAGTCCTGGGCGCGGCATGAACTGAACTGGTTGTTCTCGATTTTTTGAATTGGCGTGAACGACCGCGTGCATATGTAAATGAATAATATATTGAAACTTTCAGATATTATTCATCGTTTATCAACTGTTTTTAATAATATAATTAAGATATTATATCAGAAGAGTAAGTACAGATATAATAATTATAAAACCATTGTAAATGATTATCTTCAGTATTTTTAAATTATAATAACAGGGTGGACTCTCGAAATTGGCCAGGCAAGGTTCTGAGCGAATTTATATTTATAAATATATATATATATATTGTTTGATTCATACTTAAACTTTGTATGACACGCAATAGCAGTCGAAATTAAACACAAATCGTCGGACGTCATGAAGTCGCCACACTTAACTGATCAACGATACGGAATCGTGTGTAGTGAATCACGAGCTCCCACTTACCTGAACACACTTACTTTGAGTTAAATTTGAACTGAAGACTGAACGTGTGTACCCAGCTATAGAGGAATCTGTTTTGACGGCAGGGTTACGCGGGTGGATGCGCAGAATCTGCGTGTTCCCTCGCCGAACAGAGTATACGTTATATAGTAAATAGTTAAAGGTCAGTGGCGACGTGAACTTTTTTTTTTTTTTTTCCATGAAACGGCTATTTAAAATAATTACACTCCCGCCTTAACGCGTACGCGTTAATACGAGGATGGCTACCACCCTCACACTACCTCCACCACCAAACTCGATTCATAAAAATACATAAACCGTTCGTAAATTACAAACGAGTCCATCATCAACACGTTCAATGCCATTGTCGACGGGTAGTCGACATCGGTAACATTTCCCGGGTAAGCCTTTGTCGACAAATATAGTGTTCACTTTGATGGTTGATAATTTTTACTGGCTACGAGATAACGGTCTGAAATTTATTGTAGGCGATCAGGTTCCTTCTACGAATCCAACGATACCGTTGGTTTTTAATTTTGTTTATTTTTAGTTTGGATATTTATTTTTCCCCGAAATCGCCACGACGTTTATCGCCGACAATAATTGTATACCGTATTATTATAATTCTGTCGCAATTTGACACAATAAATGGTATAAATAACATTCCCAACACTAACAAAATATTAATACAAATTGTTTTATGCTGTATACACCGTGTTCCTCAGAATACAAGGCGATTCGAAAAATATAAAACTATTTTTATTACGCCATGAAAATTATTTTTAATTATGAGATATTTATAAATAAAATAAGATTATTATTTGTTTATTTTTTCTGTGGCTATTCTATAGTCGTAAACGAATCACGGACAACCAGGACTATGTTTGGAACCGTGCTTTTTGAACTATCATAAACAACAGTGAAGAATTGTTTATAATTATTTTGATTTCAGTACAGTATAGGTAATACTGTATTATATTTGTTTGTTATTTACTTTTATCATATTATACGATTTAAGTATACATTGTTATTTTTTTTTTTTTGTTTATTTAAAATATATATTTACAATCTGTATTAACGTATACAATAAGCAAATGTGATAGATACAATAAGAGGATTAATTAAATGACATTATTTACATGAGGAGGGAGACTATCCATTGATAGAACCCTGCAGATCTTAATTTTAATTAATTTAGGAGGTCTTTACACCATCGTCTTTTGAGACGGCGTGAAGGATTGTCAGGTAGTGTGTGTGACGATAAGTGTGAGATGAGTGGATTTGGATGGTGTCGTAGTTTTGCATGAAATTTGGTATAGTAATTTTTGGCTAGTTGGTCAACTGTATCAATTTTTAGATCTTTATGAAGTGCTTTATTTGTTATATACCATGGAGCTGAGGCTAT